>BQNB010052450.1:0-37307 GCA_026074375.1 Tanacetum coccineum
AAAATTACCTTTTTATTCTATGTTTAGATATATTACCCATCATTTTAAGAACAAAGCAAATGGAAAATGAAGGAATAGTTTCTAAGGCTGATTTCCCCTACACTTAAGTTGAACATTGTCCCCAATGTTCTATAGAAGTACCCGTATAAACAAATAAAGGGAAAAGAAAACAAGTAAAAAAACTAGTGCTCCCCTGGTTTGCTCAATAATGGAGAAGAAACATGCGATAACTAGTTAAATTGTCCTCCAAGAATCATCCAATGAAACTTCCTAAGAACTTCCAAGCTTCTTGTCGTCAAATATAACCTGTAATCAAAGACAAAGACAACTACAACAAGCATAAAATCGGCGGGATAGATATAAATACAATGAGAATTTAGGGTTTTAACTCTATGAAAGCTGCAAAGATAAGATGAGAGTAATGATGTAATTATAAGTTTATTCATGTTTACAAATTTTAAATATTGCACATTTTATTTTCCAGAAATACTAAAAAAATTAGAATTTTTACATTCTTGGAGACGCAACGCCGTTGGGTGTTAATCCCGACGCCGTCTCCAGCGTCTGTGAAAAACTCTTCTTCGTTTTTAATGAGAAATTTCTTGCACGCAATTTTATTAGTTAAATCTGAAGAAAGCACTGCATAAAAACCTATAATTAATCGTTACAATCATATGACTCGAAATTGACGCGAATTAATTAAAACAATTTATTTTAAATGTTTGAATTTGGTTCTTAAAAACCGGATATATTCCCCAACACTTATTTTGTTGCAAAATACCTTTGATTGCAAATAAGACAAAGTTATCAACAAGCAAAGCATGATTACAAAATTCATTCAAACATAATAAAACAAACAATAAAGAATTAAAACACACGATATTCCTAAGTGCGGGAAAAATAAACATTGGGTTGCCTCTCAAGAAGCGCCTTTCTTTCTTTATTTATGAGTCTTGTATCTAGACTCGAAGTCACACGTTCTTTACATGACTTCTCCTTCATCATCCAGTGTTATATCATCATCTCTGTTGGTGTCCAATACCGTTTTTTGATATGGTTTCTCCCGTTGTTTATTTACGATGAATTCGTTCCCATTTTCATCATACAACCCAATTGCGCCATTTTCTATGTCTTTGCTTACCGAAAATGGTTCGTACCATCTCGACTTTAGTTTCCCGGGGAACAACCTTAAATGTGAATTGAAGAGAAGTACCTTATCGCCTCTTTCATAGTTAGTTGGTGCTTTTATCTGTTTATTGTGCCATCTTTTTGCTCTCTCCTCATACAGGATGGATGATTCATAAGCATCGAGCATCATCTCGTCCAGCTTGTTAATCTGTAAGAATCGGTTTGCCTAGATTTCATAAGGTCCATATTGCAGTTCTTAGTGGCCCATTAGGCTTTGTGTTCTAATTCGACGAGAAGATGACATGTCTTGCCATAGATTATTCTAAATGGGGTTGTTCCTATAGGGGTTTTAAACGCTGTCCGGAATGCCTATAATGCATCATCTAATTTGTAGGACCAATCTTTCCTGATGGTTTTCTCAAGGATACGCTTTATTTCCCGGTTTATGTTTTTGACCTGCCCATTTGTTTGCGGGTGATATGCGGTGGAGAATTGGTGAATTACTCCATACCTTTTCATTGCCTTCTCCATCTGGTAGTTGTAGAAGTGAGTACCACTATCACTAATAAGGGCTTTTGGTATTCCAAATCGTGCGAATAGTCTCTTGAGGAAGTTCACTACGTTCTGAGCATCACTGGTAGGAAAGGCTTGAGCCTCTAGCTATTTTGACACGTAGTCTATAGCTACCAGGATGTATTTGTTTCCGTTTGATGAGGATAAAGGTCCTATAGAGTCTATTCCCCAAACATCAAATATTTCGTAGACTTGGATGTACTTGTGAGGTGTTTCATCCCTTGAAGAGATATTGCCAGCTCGTTGACATGCATCACAAACTTGGACCAACTGGCGTGCATCACGGAAGATGTGTGGCCAGTAGAAACCGGCTTCAAAGGATTTTCTTGCAGTAGTGGCGATACCATGATGTCCTACAGATGGTCCGCTATGACATTGTCGAAGGATTTATGCTGCCTCATCTCCAGTGACGCACCTTCGTATGATTCGGTCAACACATTTCTTGAATAGGAACGGTTCATACTAAAAGTAATGCCTTAAATTGCTGAAGAACTTTTGTTTCTCTTGGCGGGTGGATCGGAAGGACAGTACTCGGCTAGCTAGATAGTTAGCGTAGTTGGCATGCCATGGTTCGTTATTCTTATCAGAGACTACCATCAATCGCTCTTCAAGGAATACGTCCCTTATCTTAGCCTTGGTTAGCTTTCCTAGGTTGTGGTTTTCAAGCCGAGATAGATGATCGGCTGCTAGATTTTTAGCACCTTTCTTATCATGGATTTTGATATCGAATTCTTGGAGTAGCATGATCCATCTAATCAGTCTCAGTTTTGCATCTTGTTTAGTGAAGAGATACCGTAGAGCAGAATGATCGGTGAAAACGCTGGTCTTGGATAAGACCAAGTATTGACAGAACTTGTCGAATGCGAAAACGACAGCTAAAATCTCTTTCTTGGTAGTTGTGTAGTTCTCTTGTGCTTCGTTCATTATTTTGCTGGCGTAGTGTATGGGCATAAAATGCTTGTCAATTCTTTGTCCTAACACTGCTCCGACAGCATAATCACTTGCGTCGCACATGACTTCAAATGGTAATGACCAATCAGGCTTGATCATAATTAGGGTCTGCGTTAGTTCGCGTTTTAACTTATCGAAAGCTTGGATGCATTCTTTGGAGAAATTAAACGGGGCGTTTTTACCAGGAGCTGGGTCATTGGGCGTGTGACTTGTGAGAAATCTTTTATGAATCTTCTATAGAAACCAATGTGTCCTAGAAAGCTTTGGATAGCTTTTACGTCATGGGATAAGGTAATTTGGAGATTGCCTCGATTTTTGCTTTATCGACCTCAATTCCTGCACCTGAGACCTTATGGCCGAGGACGATTCCTTCCTTAACCATGAAGTGACACTTTTCACAGTTTAACACAAGGTTGGTATCCTCACATCTTTTTAGCATCTTTTCAAGGTTCTTTAGGCAGTGGTTGAAGGAATTACCGAAGACAGAGAAATCGTTCATAAATACCTCCATGCTATCTTCGATAAGTTCGTGGATTATGGCTGTCATACAGCGCTGAAAGGTTGATGGAGCATTGCATAATCCGAAAGGCATTCATTTGTATGCGAAGGTTTCGTAAGGGCAGGTGAATGTGGTTTTTTCATGATCCTCTGGAGCAATAAGAATCTGGAAATACCCCGAGAATCCATCTAGGAAGCTGTATTATTCGTGCCTTGCTAGGCGTTTGAGCATCTGATCGATAAACGGAAGTGGAAAGTGGTCTTTTCGAGTTGCGTTATTCAATTTACGATAGTCAATACATACGCGCCATCTGGTGACCGTCCTTTGTGGGATGAGCTCATTTTTCTTATTTTTCACTACGGTCATTCCTCCTTTCTTCGGAACAACCTGGACAGGACTCACCCAAGGATTTTCAGAGATGGGGTAGATTAATCCTGCGTCAAGGAGCTTTATGAATTCCTTCTTTACTACCTCCTTGATGTTCGGGTTTACTCGTCTTTGAGGTTGGACACTTGGTTTGAACTCGTCTTCCATGAGAATTTTTTAAGTACAGAAGGATGAGTCGATCCCTTTTATGTCCGTAATACTCCAGGCGATTGCCCCTTTATGATTCTTTAGAACCCTAAAAAGCTTGGCTTTCTCGACGGTAGATAATGCGGAGGAGATGACTACTGGGTGTTGGTTTTTTTCTTGGAGGAAAGCGTGCTCAAGGTGTTCGGGTAATTACTTTAGCTCTAGTTTGGGTGGTTCGATGCTTGAGGGTTTCAACCGATTATACGGGGCCTTCTACTCGAGTGGCTCGACCGGCTCTGCCTTAGGGTAGAAGGAAACTGCTTGCAATTCGTTAGAACCTTCCTCTTCTTATACTTCAGTCCATTTTCTGTCATGATCGACTGTGTCAACCCATTGTTCTTGGACAAGCTTAGCGGTGTAATCGGCGCAATACAGATAATCATCTCGAGAGTGTTTGGATTTTATGGATTTCCCAATGTTGAAAGTGACTGTTTCACTTCCGACTCTCAGACTCAACTTCCTCTCGTGAACGTCAATTACAACCCTTACTGTGGCAAGGAAGGGCCATCCTAAAATGATCAGGACTAGCTCGTCTTCGTCCATTTCTAAAACTACAAAATCCACTAGAAATATGAACTTACTTACTTTTACCAATAGATTCACGCAGACCCCGATAGGGTATTTGATAGATCGATCAGCCAGTTGAATACTTATTTTGGTTGGTTTTAGTTTAGAAATCCCTAATCGTCAGAAGAGAGTGTGTGGCATGAGATTGATACTTGCCCCTAAATCAGCCAAGGCGTTCTTTACTGCCAGAGGTCTGATAAGACATGGTAGTGTGAAGCTTCTTGGGTCTCCTTCTTTATAGGGCAGACTCCTTTGGATGATAGCCGAACATTCCTCGCTAAGCTTTACCGAGGAGGCCGCCTTTTCAAGTTTTTCCTTATGAGAAAGGAGATCCTTTAAGACCTTGGCTCCCTTTGGCATGTGGATCATAGATTCCAGGAATGGGAAATTGATACGAATCTGTTTGAAGATTGAGAGAAGCCGCTCATCTTCGTCATCCTTTTTCTGCTTCTTCACTCTGGATGGAAAGGGCAGGTTTGATGACTTGGAGGGTTGGTAAAAAAATGGATGGCCAGGGGGCAGGCTCTTCATTATGTGTAATGCTTGGTTCTGCGCCCTCGAGTCTTTCCTTTTTGGTTTCCCCTTTAGTGTGGTTGGCAGGTGTCGGTTTTGAAAGGGTCGAAAAGGGGGGTCTCGAGTGCTAACTCCTGATCTAGTTGTTATGGCAAAAGTTGGTGCTTCAGATTTAGGAGTTTTGATTTTCCTAGTTGTGGAGAAGATTTGGGAGAATTGTTCATGCATTTCCTCACGGTGCTGGTCAAGCATCTCTCCTATCCCCTTCGTGTGGGAATTCTTTTTGAGCATAAAGTTGGCGAGCTCGTCTTCAAACTTACTTTAACAACCCATTCAGGACCATCTTCTCCTTTGTCTTTACGTTTGATGTTCCCCCATGGTGGGGTATCATCATTCTGATAGAACCTTAGAAGGGAAGGATCATCATAGATGTCTCCCCCGGATAAGTATACCTTCTCGGCCGGGTTGTTCTGCCTACATTCATCGGCCTCGTGGGATCCTTCGCAGTAGTCTCAAATTAGGTAGGGTTTTCAACCCAACCTCTTGAGTAGGTGTTTCGAGGTAGGAGATTTGGTTGCAGGCCCTTTTTAGACGCCCCCTGAATGTAGGTTGCATTGCCTCTGAAATGAAAGAAACGTTCATGGATGGTAACAGGTCGTCCCACATATCGTCTTGGTATTGGACGTATTCTTCAATTCGGTTCCACCCCTCCTCTTCGGTGAGAGAGTTGAAGCGGAATTGAGCGAATTGATCAAGTTTCATATGGTGGTTCGGAGATATATTATCGTGAAAGATTTGTACCAGAAGCCATTTTTGTATCCCATAATGGGGGGCCTGTTTGATCAGGTTCTGGAAACAGATCCAAGCGCTTTTGATGGATTCGACAGTCCCTTTTTTGAATTGAAGGATCATATCTCTTAGGGATGAGGTACATCCTGCTGGAAAGAAATAATCAAGGAATCGCGATACGAGCTGATCCCATGTCATATTTTGGGTGGAGGGTATTTTATCAAACCATGCCGCGGCTTTCCCTTTTAGGGAGAAGTGAAAGAAACACAATCTAGATGTATCCCTTGTCGCTCTGTCAGCTTGTATGTTATCAATGATACTTAAGTAGTGTTGGATATAACGGAGCGGGTCCTCGCTTCTTAATCCTTGGAACATGCATGTTCCTTGAATTAGGAGGATGTCGCGTGAGTCGATGATTCTCCCTGTCTGCTCAGCTGGGAAGATGATTTGGTTTTAGAAACCAGAGGAATTGGGGTAAGAATGTTCATGTAAGGTTTTGAGAGGGGTTGGTGGTTTGGTTCCAGTGTTGTTGGAAGAGGATGCTTCATCATCAAAGAGGTTTCTTTCGGCTATAGCTTGAGATTCGTTTTGTTGTAGATGCCAGGTGGATCTCCTAAGCCTTTGAAATTCTCTTTCGGGTTCGTCAAGAGGTTTTGTTAACCTCTTAACAATGGTACGTGTCATGGTGACAGTTTACAAAACAGATAATGCAAAGAAAAGATAGATTACAAGAAAGCTAATATATGGAATTAAATTCTCACTTGAAAGGATTCAATTGAGTAGAACTAAGTTAAACTATGATCGAAACCTAAATATTCCCCACGCATTGACGCTAAAAACTTGATGTAGGGTCCGTAAGAACTTCACAGGAAGTTTTACAATCCCTAGGCAGTGTACCTAATTGTTACAATGTAGTAAATGCAAGACTTGGGGGTTGTTATCATTCTATAGAGGAATAGGTTGGGAAGGCTTGATCATGGTCTAATAGAATTCTAGAGGTTGAGAGAAGATTATTTTTGTCTTTTTTTATATTTTATGAAAGCATGTAAATCTATGGTTTGAGAGGTTGGTTTGTTTAACTAATTACTAAACTAATTAATATCTAATCTACTGGTGATAACTTTATGATAAGCAAGTGTATTTACCTAATCATGCACTACTCCTCAGATTGCTTCTCCTAGATCTGTTGCTTTGTCACACTTGTGATGATCTGTGTAAGTATTTCCTAGGTCATGAACGGATTACACGAACCAACCATCTATTTAATATCCTGTTAAGGCAACGCATAAGTAAGGTAGTATGAAGACTATTACAAGGCCCCTAATAGTATATTAAATGCATGTGAAATAACTTAAGAGGGATCAACCATATAGTGGGTAAGGTAGTATGAAGACTATTACCGATGGTATCCATTCTACACTACTCGTGTTTCCCTAGACATATCAACAGCGATACAGACAAAAGCTGGTTTTCTAAAGCTTAACGCGCACATTCATCAACAAGAAGCAACATCAAAAGGATCAACAACCTAAGTTTCATGCAATCATAGATAAATACAAAGGAGAGTTTAGCCTCGCATGTTATAAATAAAGCAAGAAGATAAATTATTCAAACAACACATAGACATATTGCATGATTAATGATAAATAACCCTATTTGATTAAAATATGGATTCAAGGTAGTATAATAGGGTTTTGAGGCCTTAAAAACAACCTATAAAGCTCCTAAAATGACTAGGGTTCGTCTCCCTAGGGTTATACAAATTTATCCCAAAGTTACATACTAGAACCTTAAAAACGGAAATATATTTATAGAGATGTCGACATGACGGCCTCGCTTTCCAATCCTGACGTCATCGCCACGTAGATGATTCTAGATCCTCTTTAAGTTGGCCACGTCCTGACGCCGTCGCCGTAATCCTGACGCAGTCACTAATTAGATCACGATGACATCGCTTTATGCCTGCGACGCCGTCTCCAGTCACTGTTTGCAAAAGTCTTTAAGAGATTTGCTGTAGGTCCGTAATCTTGTCCGTTTCTTCTCCAAATGAGCCCAAGTCACATGTATTTCCTCCAAAAGCCATCCAAGTGCTAAAAACCAGAAAACAAATGATTAAGCACGTAATCTGGGCATATTTGCATGATTTAGGTGTTAAATGACCCCGGAATAGTGTATAAAATGATACCTCATTAATATGGATGAGAGATGATGAGATTGCTAGGTGGATTTATTTTTTCTAGATGAAGTACCTTATTTTTCAAATTTATATGTAATTATGTTTTGGTTAATGACCGGTCATCAAAAAAATGCCATGAAATGATGGTATATATATAATTTTCTTCAATTTGCATTAAAAAAGACGCTGCATGATCAATTCAATTTGTTAGTTTTCAAATCAAATAAATCAATTCCATGCTAAAGCTAGGTAAGTAATTAATTCTCTTAATAAGTTTCTAATGTTATTTCTAATTTGGAATAATTTTTTATGAACGACCTTATTTTGAATATCAATCAATAAAAAGTCATTAAACACGCACATATACGCATTTGTTAGTGACTTTTATTTTGGAGTGATAAGGAGAAGTATAGATCTATGAGATGGATGAGATTTGTTTGGTGACTGAAAGAGAAAGAATAGTGGGGACGGATGTATCAAAGTGATTAGGTTCGTGAATTACATGAGAGATATTAAGGTACTGACATTTTTTCACATGGACTGGATCCAAATATTGCAATTGGGCTAATTTGTTTTATGGGTCTATATTTCTTATGGTAAACAAAGATTAAAAAATGTTCACATACATAAAAATGTGTAGATCTAAGACATCTGAATGGAATAAAGTTATCTATGTATTCTGGCTATACCTTATTTATAAGCAACTCGATCACACTTTTGTTATAACTACAAAGTTTTAAGAAATGTGTTTTCCTTATATGCATGTATACACTTTTAACCGGTTTCTCTACATTGTTATATATCGACTATGTCGCAAGAGACCTGATTGTTTCTTTTGTTATAAATTTTGATATATAAAATAATTAATTCAATAAAAGAAACCTCAAGTACACAATCTCTTGCATTAGCGGACTAGGGACATAACGGTCGGTTTTGCGTTAGATTAAATAGCACCAACCGAAAATAAATATTACTTACAAAACACACAATTAACCGAATTAAATAACTATTACAGTCCTTCACTTAAACGTACAAATACCACTAGTGGTTTTTGGTCCACATAATCTCCCGCATGATCAGAGTCTGCATATACTATGGTTTCTATGCCGGACCCCTTAGGATACCATAATCCTAAGTGCGTAGTGCCTTTAACGTATCGGAAGATACGTTTAACCGCTTCAAGGTGAGAGGTTTTGGAATCTTCTTGAAAGCGTGCACAAAGGCAAACACTAAACATGATATCGGACCTACTTGCCATTAAGTATAATAAACTTTCTATCATACCTCTATATTTGGTATTATCTACGGACTCACCTTCTACATCTTTTGTGAGTTTCGTTTCCGTAGATATAGGAGTTTTCATTGGCTTAGAGTCTTCCAATGCAAATTTCTTAAGCATTTCATTTATATATTTTGATTGATTAGAGAATATACCATCTTCTAATTGTTTTATTTGTAGTCCTAAGAAAAAGTTTAGTTCCCCCATCATACTCATTTCAAACTCATCTTGCATAATTTTGGTAAAATCATCACACATCTCTTGACAAGTTGATCCGAATATAATGTCATCGACATATATTTGGACAATGATGAGATTGGGGTCTTTCTTTTTAGTAAAGAGTGTGTTATCTACCATTCCCATGGTGTAATCATGTTTAATAAGAAAGAGGCTTTCAATCTATCGTCAAAGCTTTAGGATTGTGTTTAAGTCCGTAAAAGAGCTTTCCTTAAGTACTATAGACACATGATTGTGTTTTGGCCAAAGTTAATGAATCCGGATGTTGTGCCACGTAAAACCTCCTCATTGATAAAAAGTTAAGGAATGCACTCTTTACATCCATTGAAATAATTTGAAGTCTAGTGGAATGCATAGCTAACAATATTCTTATGGATTCATAAATCTAGCTATGGGTACATAAGTTTCCTCATAACTCAATTCCTTCTTGTTGATTTCAAAACCTTGGGAAAATTGGCCTAGCTTTGTTTCTAGAGGACGGGACACTTTTCATCAAACTTATTTTAAATACCCATTTAGTTTCCAATTATGGTCATATCCTTAAGATTAGGACTAATTCTCAAACATCTTTTGAATATGAATTGGTTTAACTCTTCTTGCCATGCTATATTCCTATCTTTTATATTTTAAAGCCTTCATTTATGTTTTTAGGTTCTATAGTTGAAAGGAAAACAAAAATAAATTACTTTTGTCTTGGGCTTGTGATCTAGAGTTCTTTAAGCTTAATTCAATTTATTTTATAACGATTTTTTTTTTTTTCTATCTTCGAATCGTTCTCCTAAGGTTCTGTTTTACTAACCTCAATCGCTTCTTCTTAGACTAATTCATCCCTCCAAAGGTGATGTTTTAGGCGGGGAGGCGAGTTTAGCGAATGTCACATTTAAGGAATTCTTCGACTTTGCATTGTTTATTTGTAAGGATTTATGTAGACTTTACTATTTGAGTGAGAATTCCTAAGAAAACACCTTCATACGACTTTGGGTTGAACTTGGTGAGATAGTTTTTCGTATTTAGAATGAAACACTTGCTTCCAAATACTTTGAAATAGTTTATGTTTGGTTTTCTTCCTCTTACATAACTTGTTATGAAGTTTGACTTTTTATAAAATATGGTCTAATGGAGATTCTATTATTAGTATGTAGGTTGATATATCGACGCATTCACACAAAATTTTTTTGGAATGGATTGTTCATTTCCATGGTTTCTACTACATTCTTGTAAAGTGCGGATCCTTTCTTTCTACTTCCCATTTGATTGTGGAGTACGAGGAGCGAAGAAATTGTGAGAAATTCCGTTTAACTCACAATAGTTTCCAAATTGTACTTCATATCAAATTCTCGACCATGATCCGTTCAAATTGACACTATGGAACATCTTAATTTATTTTGAATCATTTTGCTAAATATTTTGAACTCGTCGAAAGCTTCGGTTTTTTTCCTAAAATTTAGGTCTATGTATATCCGTAGAATAGTCATCTACAATTTACTAAGGTTATCACGTTGTACCTCCATAAATCCGTTCGGCAGATGGGCCAAATTGTCCTTGTGTAATAATTCTAAACATCTAGTTGTTCATACTTTATTTTTGGGCTTTTTGACTAGCGTGCAAGCGTCTAAAAAATGTCGGGGTCAAATTTTTGCTAGGTAGATTTCTTATCTAATTCCTTAGATGCAATGATTGAATTAATTGCATATTTGCGAGGACACTTGATCTCCCTATGTCATAATGTGGAGTTTTCGTGCTAAAGTTGCAAGACCATATTTTTTCTTCGGTTTACTTCCTAATTTCATACACCATAAGCCCTTTTTTCTTAATTCACTCTACCTATAATGTTTTTGTCTTTGATTATTTTGCTATCGTGTTCAGTAAATACTACTTTGCATTTATTATCACATATTTGACCAACACTAAGCAAATTAAATTTTAAATTACTTTACTGCTCAACACATTTCAATTAATTAGGGAGTTATTGAGAAAATCGTACCTTTGCTATGATGTTACCGCGTCAATTGCTTCTGAAAATGTCGTTCCCTCCATTATACGCTTTGTATGTAGAAAACAACCTTCGGTTACCCGTCATATGTTTTGAGCATCCACTATCTTTAATCCACTAGTCGGGCTCCAAGTTTATTCCTAAGCATATCTCATTGGATGCTTGAGCTACAAGACAAGTTTCATCTTTAGTGTTTTCTTCCTCATCTTCGCCATTATCCACTCCATGCTCCTCCATTAAAAGCTCTTGTTATTATTCTTGGAGACTTTGGACATTCTCTAATGAGATGATTCAGATCTCCACATCTAAAGCATTTTCTTTAACTTTTACCATTTTGTCATTTCTACTTCTTGGAAATGACTTTCTTTCGTCTCGTGGTTGTATTACAAATATTCCTCGTCTTTTGAAGAATTTCTTGAATTCTTTTAAGGCCATGGCGTATTCTTCATCTTCACTTTTAGAGGTCGAGCTATCATCATTACTAGATTGCTTTTTAGCCTTCAATGCCAGAGAACTACTTTGTTCTCTTTTGTTTTGGACCATTTCGTGAATCTTTCTTAATTATCACTTCATAAACTTTCAAAGTTTCCTATAGTTCGTCAAAGTGTAAGGTTGTCAATTCATTTGACTTTTAAATAGCCGTAACCTTACGAGCCATTTAGGATGAAGTGCCCTAAGAAATTTCCTAACATAATTCTTGCTAGAAAAACCTTCATCAAGTGCTTTTAGACTAGTAATAATAGTATTAAATCTAGCAAAAGCATTATCTATCGATTCCTCTTTCGGAATTGTAAATTGTTCATATTGTTGAACAAGAAGATCTATTTTATTATCTTTGACTTGACTATTACCTTGGTGAGTGATTAATAAAGTATCCCAAATTTCTTTTGCGGTTTTACATATAAAAATTCTTTCATATTCTTTACGTGGTAAAGAATTATAAGTCACCATTTTAGCCTCATTATTTTTTGTAAGTTTCTTTTTAAGATCATCGTTTTGTTTATCAAATGGTACAATTTCATTTTTTTTAGTTTCGAGATTATTTTGAATAGAAGGAAAATCACCATAGGTAATAATATGTCAAAAATCTAGATCTTTTGATTTCACATAAGTTTCGAATTTATTTTTCCAATAAATGAATCCAACTTTCAAATAGTGGTGGTTTTTACATAGAATATTCATGTTTTAAAATATAATTTATTTTAAAATCTTGTTTGATGTGGCTCCTGATACCAATTGTGGAAAACTAGAAGGGGGCTGAATAGTTTACCGCTTTTTAATTTAAGGTTTAGTTTGATTATAAAAACTTATATTCGACTTTATGTGAATTCACAATAAGCACAATATGAACAATTTAGCTAATTAAATAAGTAATTACAAGATATGAAATAAGTGTGCAAGATAAGAGATAAGAGATAAGAGATAGAAAGATCAAACCACAACACAAGGATTTATAGTAGTTCTGTAACGAAGCACCTCTTCGCCCTACTCCACTCCCCGAGCACCAAACTCGAGAGTTTTCTTCACTATGTCAACCAGCTCCCTTTATGTGGAGAAAACCATACACAACTAAGCTTACACCAATTTCCAACACAAAGCCAAATGTCGAGTTCTAATCCTAGCTAGAACCAATCTATCACAAGTAACCACACTTGATGACATCAAATAACGTTTATTTTATAGCATCATTTATCCCATGTTATTAACCCATTTTGTATAGTTATTGCAAAGAATTGTTACTTAATCGTTTATATTGTTTGGTAAACTTTTTGTTATTAATCTTACTCATTAATGTTTCATTGAAATTCTTCTTAATATCATTGACTAGATTCCGCATAGTCTTTGATATTTACAATCAAAGATCTTTCATAGTGTTTTGAATTTATTCTTACAAACTTAGGATTATAACAAGCTAAGCAAGATCAATTCATTGGGATCAAAAGTGGTATCCAGAGCTGTGAGAAGCTTTGAATAAGAAGAAATTTTTACTTAACACACAAGATTCTACTGTTTCAAGAAGCAATGGACTCTCAATCGGACTCAAACCATCAAAGTACCCCATAATCCCAAACTGGTGAGGTATGATCTATGGGAAGATAAGGATGGAGTAGTACCTACAGTGCATTGATTACACTCTATGGGAGATCGTAGAAAATGGTAATGCACCCATAGTAACAAAAACTGTTGATGGTAAGGAGACTGTTATCCCTCCTATAAATGTTGAAGAGAAGGCACCAGGAAGGGCAAAATTGAAGGCAAGAAGCACTCTGTTGATGGCCTTACCTAATGAGCATCAATTAAAATTCAACTCATACAAGGATGCTAAGACACTGATGCAGGCTATTGAAAACAGATTTGGAGGTAACACTGCTATAAAGAAAACTTAAAAAAATCTTCTGAAATAGCAGTATGAAAACTTTGCTGCATCCAACACAAAAGTGATTGAGCAAACATATGAAAGACTTCAAAAGCTAATTAGTCAACTGAAGATGCATGGTGAAGTCATCCCTTAAGAAGACATCAATCAGAAGTTCTTAAGAAGCTTGTCACAAGAATGGACTATGCATAATATTGTGTGGAGGAACAAACCAAAGATTGAGACATTGAGTTTGGATGACCTCTTTAACAACCTGAAGGCTTATGAATCAGAGGTCAGGGGGACATCTAGCTTAACCACAAACTCACATAATATAGCCTTTCTGTCCTCAAGCAGCACTAACAGAGCAGTTAATACTGCTCAGGGTGTTAATACTGCTAGCACTCAGGGTGCTGCTGATAGCTCAACAACTGTTGAAAATTTGAGTGATGTTGTGATTTATTCCTTCTTTGCTAGCCAACCAAGTATTCCACAACTAGATAATGATGATCTAAAACAAATCAATCATGTGATCTAAAAGAGATGGGACTTTTGGTGAAACATTGCTATGTGAACTTGAGGGCAAGGACGGATTCTAAAGAAATACTTTGAAGGAAGGTAGGACATGGCTACAAAGAAAGAATTGGGTTTGACAAGTCCAATGTGGAGTGTTTTAACTGCCACAAGAGAGGACACTTTACAAGGGAGTACAAGGCACCCAAGAATCAAGACAGCAGGAATAAAGAGCCTACAAGAAAGACTGTGCCAATTGAAGAAACTACTTCAAATGCCTTAGTATCTTAGTGTGATGGATTTGGCTATGATTGGAGTGACTAATCGGAAGAAGGTCCAACCAATTTGCTCTAAATGGCTTTATTCTTCAAAAAGTTGAAACTTCTATGGCAACTCTAAGGTATCTAATGACTCAAATTGTTGTTCATCTTGTTTAGAATGTGTAAAAAGTCTAAAAGACAAAATGAATAATTAGTTAAAGACTTAAGAACAGCTAGGATAAGTGTTGTCTCTTATAAAACTGGTTTAGAATCTGTAGAAGCTAGACTATTAGTCTTTAAGAAAAATGAGTCTGTCACACACACACACACACTAGTAGTGTGTGAAGTAAACATTTGGTATATAACTTATTCTATGGTCATTTGTTCATTTCATACACACACACATAAAACTTTACTTCACCTTTCTTTCTTTCTTTCTCTCCTCTCTTTTGCCGAACCAAACCCACACCCAACTCCACTTGTTTTTTATTTTTGATCATCCACTTGAAGATATATTGTTCGGTTTGATCATTTGTATCATCCGGGTATTTGTTAAACAACATTTGGGTTGTTATTAATCTTTGTTCACCATCCAAATCTTCAAATTTTTGTAAGTCTTCAAATTCTCAAATAACTTGTACTTTCATACTTCTTATGATGCATACATACTAGTTGTACAATTCATTTTGTAAAAACAAAGGTTTAAAAACTACATAAACCCTAAAAGGGTATTTATATATTTCGAAATACACATAAATAAATATAAGGAAATTTTAGTTTCATGATCGTGGTTATTTTCGTGTAATAAAAATGATATGCTATAGTTCATTTTGTTTGACTTATGTTTAACAAGCTTTTGGAAAGCTTATTTAATTATTTTGAGCTTATTAGGGCTTATACATATTTCGGCTCAACTAGAAAATAAAGAAAGGTTTATTGTTTAGCTTATTTTGTTTTGACATATATTTTGTTAGCTTATTTTCTAGCTTTTTGTGAACGGACAAATGATAAACTTATTCGGCTCAATAAATAAGCTCGAATATAGTTTATTAGGGCTTAAAGCCACGTCCCACATACAAGACCCAACACCATGAGATTATTTTTGAGCTCATATGGTTTGGCTTATTATACTTGACTTATTGTGAGCTTATTGATAGCTTATCTTGAGGTCACGTATTTATTACTTAATATTTTGCTTATCGGATTAAATGGATAAGTAAAACTACATTTTCGGACTTAACGGGCCAAAGCCCAACATATATGCAAAACACCAAAGCATAAAAGCTACGGTGTAGTTTATTGGATAAGTTCGTGAGTGACTTATTTAATAGTGTACGATTTAGATGTTTTACGTTTAATTATTTTTAGACGTCGAACGTTACAAATAATAACGGATTTGTCGATATATAAATTTGTAATTATGAAAAGTGGATTAAAAGTGATTTGAAAGAGGGTTTTTAATAAAGTCTACGACTTTGGAAAACGTGTAAACACGAACGGGTCATGCCGAAATTTTTATAAATTACCATACTTAGTAAATACTATAAAACGTACATGACAAAGCAAGATACGAGAATTTAAATTAAGTAACCAACAATAAAATATGTATAAAAATATATATAATATATATTTTTATTTAGACGTTTATATATGTAGGCAATATTAAAATACATATTATTTCTATTCATTTACTTACAAAAACATTTTATTTCTACACGATCACAACCGTTAATTTTAGATAAATATTAACAAAACAAAAGTACTTAGTAAACGTTTTATGTTTTCCGTATTCTCTTCGATATGTATTAAATCGCAACGTCATTTCATAGGTTGCTTCGTATATCGTAGTTCGTTACGATTTGTGATTTTTCTTAGACTAATTCACTACCTCAATTCACTAGATCAAGGTGAGTTCATAGCCCCACTCTTTTACTCGTTTTGAATAAATGTTTTATAACTTTGGGGTGAGAAACATTGTTTGCTTTTAAAACCGGACACAAGTACTTTGCGTGAGATTTTCCCTGTTTACGTGTTGCCTAAGTAGCGTTTAGACCACTTATGCTCCCAATTATCATGGAACCGTCAAATTTCTTGACTGGAGGATCCGGTCGAAGGGAGCAAGAGGTGTTATAAATAGATCTATTGGGACTAATTATCCTATCCGGCGGTGAGTAGCGCTCATAACACGGGGTGCCAGATAACCGGATACTATACCATGTCGAACTTAAGAAGGTTTAGTCTTGGTCAGATACTCGGGTGGGCTTGTTTAATACCTAGGCAATATACTGCTATAACCGTTAATTAGTTTCGGTAGTCATGAGCTTAGCGGCAATGTAAAATACTTTTTATGTGAAGTTGTATCTGTTATAATTGTCGCATACGTGTTGATTTCTTGTGGTCATGTGTAACATCGTTTGAACTAAACCTTATGATTCACTCAACTTTATGTTGACGTTTTAGCATGTTTTTCTGGTGCTTAGCAGGGTGCTGTTGATTGACTTATGTGGAGTCTATATGCCTGTACCGGTTTACCAGAGATTTATCTATGTTTTAAATACCGTTGTTGAACTTATTTAAGCTTCCGCATTTTAACTTTGAATATTTTAAATTTATTGATGTAAAACTCATTATTATTATTTTCAATCTATGAAAAATGGTGTTTTTTTCAAAAATCGTACCCTTTAGAGGTCGTTCTTATGCTTTGTACTGAGATGCGCAATCAGTCACGGGGGGTGGGGGTGGGGCCCCCCCCCTCCAGACACGTGTTTCGTCTAGGCCCCGTCTGGGGGTGTGATAGTATGTCTTTGTGAATTTCTTTTGCTGACTGAAGTATGACCGGAACTTGGCTTTTAGATCCTCATGCTACCTGTTTTCTGACTATTCCATCATACGCGGGCGGAATCTTTGAGGGTGTATGTGAACATATGGCAAGCTAGGGGCATCAACCATTTCTGCATGCGGATGGCCCCTTCGAAAAGGTGTAAGAAATTATCTGGGTCCCCTTTCCCATCGTAAGAACCAATATGGGAAGGCATTTTAGTCCGTCAAAAGACGATAATCCTCGATCCAGGACCAAGAGCGATACCTAACCTCTTCCGAGGTGGTAAGGTAACCTCGGGTCTGTCCTCCCTACGACTAGCAGAGGGTAGTAGCAATGGTGGTGATGAAGTAGGAACTAATATGGGCAAAGGTGGTGGTATCCCTAATGATGGTGCATCTGGTCTGGTGGGGGAGAGTATGAAGGGTGGTGGTAATGGTAGAGAATGGGAAGTAGATGTGGCCTCAACTCTCATCTGGATCATAGCAGCTCAATAGCCCAAATGAACGAATGGGGCTAGGAGGTGGTGCTGGTGATAACACAGGTGAGGGTGGTGATAGTGGTAGTGATGGAGAAGGTATCTGGGGAAGTGGTGAAGACCATGGGGAGAGTGGTCATGATGGTGGAGTAGATATAGCAAGAATTCTGGTAACCTCTGCATCAGACCATACTGGTGTAGGTACTGGAGCTGGAATAGAAATCCTAGCTGTCATACGATATGCAGGGTATGGTGGTGGTGTGGCTGCAGACTCATCAGTCTCAAACAGTTCTGTCTCCTCCGCAGATGGGGCCTGATCAGTAGCTGGTAAAGCAAGAAATACAGAGTCAGCAGGAGCTAGGTGCTCCTCCTCCTCCTCCTCATCATCGGCCTCGATGTCCATGTCATCATCCTCCTCATCCTCTGATAACCCCTCCTCATCATCGCCGTCATCTCCTCCATCAGCAGAATAGTCAATAGGATCCTCCCCGGGGTCCTCATCATCATCCTCCTCCGGTCCACCTCAATCGGACTCCGGGACCATAGTCAAGTGATCTGGCAGTGGGTGAGGCATCCTCAGCATCTGGCTGATCCTCAGCAACAATCTCATCATCAGTATGCTCTGGGCTGATCATAATCTGGCGAGGTTTGTTGTCCTCTCTGGCTCCTTCAAGCCAGCACGTAATCTGGAGAGGGTGGGCCTAAAGCCATCCCACGAATGGTCCTCTGGCATCCCAGGCAGCTCAAGTAGTTCCTCTCGTGATCATCGGCACTCGGTGATCCTATGTCCGATAAATCCTCAAATGGGCTGGAAACCTCCGTGTATGTAATCCTCGCTTCCTCCGAATCCTGACATTGACGAATCTGAAAAAATTCAAAATAGCTTATATTAGTATTTAATAAAAGTCTCTTATAGTAATATAACATTATATCAGAACATTGTAGAATCAATTATGAATGCATCCTAGTCCAACCAACTAATGAATCAAGTAGTGATGCATGAATGTATACACATATTATTGTCCCGTGTAAAACCCCTGTAGAATATGAATTTTGAAAACGGTTATAGCCCAGCAAAAACAGTTGACCTGGTTCTCTATAACCTTGGCTCTTGATACCAATCTGTAACACCCCCAAAATGGCTCGCAGCGGAATAAGGGTCCGGGGCGTGGTTACTTCGCCTGATCAATACCACAAGTGTATAAAGACGACCAAAAGTCGTATTTAAAACTGATCATTGGAATTAACAAAGTAATTTGTTACCTAAGCTGAAGCGTCACTTTGTCCTCTTGTTCAAAAATACAAAGATTTCTACCCATAACCGTTATACAAAATATTAAGCGACAAAATCTTTAATGCATGATATCCAATCAAAACACCATGTATCCCTTTGCACCTTTGCTTACTGATCCCCTAAAAAACATTGCTTTAAAATGTCAACAATAATGTTGGTGAATTCATAGGTTTGATAAATCATAATTGTAGGACCACAAGATTTCCCAAGTGTATGATAATGCAACAGATCAACAGTCAATAAATGTAATTACGTTGCCTAAGCTCATGACACTGAAGCTCGACATAAGATGAATACATTATAAATGGCCTACATTGCCCATATGATGTTTAACCGCAACACCTATGTTCGCATGGTTATAACGTCGTTTGCCTTGATAGCTAATCACCCGAACGGGGATGTCAATCCCAAAAGATCTATTCATAACATTTGCGCTCACAACCAAGTAACTGACAGTTCATGATAATAGGCTCAACTAGGGTTATCGCTACTTAGGCAACACGTAATCATAATATCAAACTTAACCACTTGTGTCCAGTTATAAAGCATTGCATGTTTCTCACACAAAAAACTTGTAAAACAAATCATGTAAAACGTGGGGCTATGAACTCACCTTAAGTGAGCGAATACCAAGTATATCATAGATAATGCGTCACGCAAATCGTCAGATGCAACCTATTTAAATTAAGGTCGTATAAGTACTAATCACATTGGGTAACTACTATCATGCATAATTCTATATAGCTAATCACCATCTAATTGTTTTCGTGAAATCATGTTTATAAGGTTAAAACGTTTATAAACACACTTTTGGTAAAAACGACATAACTTTCACGTTTCAAGTCCGTTTGAGGTGTTTCTTGCGCTCACGTTTTCGTATTGAGTCGAGTTATCAAAATTTGACATTTTCAAATTTTGGACCTACTTGTGAACAGTAACTTTTACTGTTCACACCAGATCATAAGTTTACTTATATCGTTTTTGTTGTCATAAAACCCGTAAATGTCGTATTTTCTTCGTTATAGCTCCGTTTTTAGCGATGCTCATTCCACGGACTTCGGTCCGAGGATCCAAACCAACACCTCAAGGATTTCCTTAAACTTGTATACTCACTTGACCTTGACGGTGAAAATAGGGAAAGAACGCGCCTGCGCTTATTTCAATTTTCCCTACTCGATCAAGCTAGAAATTGGCTTCAACGCCTTCCAGCAGGATCCATCTCCACATGAGAGGATCTTACTACCCGATTCCTTGCTCAATTCTTTCCACCGGGAAGGACCGCAAAACTCCGCAATGATATCCTGATGTTCCAACAACATCATGGAGAATCTTTATCCGAAGCATGGACTCGCTTCAAGGACTTACTCCAAAAAGTCCTTCATCATGACATCGATCTTTGGTTCCAAGTCTAAATTTCTTATGACCATGTCAATCCCATCACAAGACGAACCATGGACTAATCGGCTGGTGGTAAGCTTCGTGACCTCAACCCCAAAGAATCCTGGGCAATATTAGAGGACCTCGCCCTCTTTGACACACGAAGTTGTAACGAAAACCCAGGGATTCGCGTAATCCGGTCAAGGGCCAATACCCGCATTGCCCTCAAGATGTCCCGAGTATACATCCCACTGCCGTCTAATTGACTAAAAATCAAGTCTAACGCTTGATGGAAGCTTATCTTGCTTCAACACAGCTTACTTAACTGAATAAAATCACTGCCTCATATGAAATCTGCAATGGTCCTTACGACACTCATAATTGCACGGAAGGCCCCGAGCAGGCTTGTGTTGACTACGCATCTTCGCATACGAAAGAAATAAGAGACAAGAGGTTCATCTCAAACCAAGGACCAAGGAATTTTAATGATGCCGCCAACACTTGGAAGGACAAACCAAATTTTAACTGGGAGCGGACTCAAACATTCACAAACCCCACAAATACAAAAAAAAAATCAATCACCATCCACTCTCAGTTATCAAATATAGCTTGTCGAAGGCGCTACGTAGATTTGACTTTCACCAAGAAAGACGGCGTTTTGTCCACCACACACCCAATTCGGACAACATCAGGACGACATGATTGGGAAAATTAACCTTCTTTGGAAAACTGTCTCTGAAAAACTCAATGACATATATACCCTCGAAAATGCAGGAAACTCCATGGCCCACAAGAACATTGATGCAATCAGTCATGATGAAAAGGAGGAGCTCAGAAAGAAAGGAATCAAAAACCTGTCAAAATTGTTCTCCCTGAAATATCTTTCTCCCGCACCCATAAAAGAGCTAAAAAAGAACCCATCAGCCCCAAAACGTGTTCACTTCGTCAATTCAATCATCATTCTCAGTAAAGATAGTGATACAGAAGAAGACACCTCTTCCACCAACGCACACGAGCACGAACTCGATGATATGGAAAGAAGAAGTGAAGGGATAAAAGAGCACGGTAAGGAGGACGATGAGATAGAAACCGACATGGAAGTAGAAGAGGTGATCGAAGAAGAAGAAAGTGAATTCGAAACTGATGAAGAAGTCAAAGAAGTATTCGAAGAGGATGAACATGATGAAAGCTTTAACTCATTCCCAACTATGAAGGAATTGTAACATCACAAATGGCTATTAAAGCATCCTCGACCCCCATGGGTAAAAGAAAAAGTAAGATCCGAAAGCCCAAACAATATCAAGATCTCCTGCATGATCGGTCACATCTTCAAGAGACATGCCTACATAGACCTAGAATCACCAATCAACATCATGTCTAGGCATAAATATAATCAAATCATGACTTATGGGCTTAGATCAAGGCAGAAACCGTCAAAACCCAATGAAACTAGCAACTTTGTAGGAAGAGTGAAACATATAAAAGTTTTCATAGGAAGCTTCGCCTACGAATGCAACTTCATGATATTGGAAGATACCAGTAGCATTATCGATCTCCACCATGGAGAAATGGTCTCCGGAAAACCCTTCAAAGACGAAACAGGCCTTACCTACAATGAAGAAAAAGGAATGGTCATGTTTAAGCAAGGTGATGAGAAAACCACATTTAAAATGCCCTACACCATAGAGATATTCAAGCAAACATAGCTTATGGGATTGAGGATCGATTCCATACCCCCGTCTGCCCATGAAGAAAACTTTGGCCACAGAAGAACACATTACTACCAGAGCTTTCTTATCGGAGATGAATACAAGCAGGACAGGGGTGATAGGAGGGGGATTAGGCATTTAATGAGGTTAGAAAAAGAGATGATGGATAACAAAGGAGAAGTCACGTAAGAACGTGTGGCTTCGAGTCTAGCTACAAGACTCGTTAATAAAGAAAAGCGCTTCTTGGGAGGCAACCCAATTTACTTTCCCGCATATTAGGATTGTCATATGTGTTTTAATTCTTCATAATTTGTTTTATTATGTTTGAACTATCTTGTGATCATGCTTTGCATTGTCTTTAACTTCGTCTTAATTTCAATCAAATGTATTTTGAAAACAATAAGTGTAGGGGAATTTATCCAGCTTTTGAGCCAAATTCAAACATGATAAATGAATTGTTTAGATTAATTCGTGTCAGTTTCGAGTCATATGATTGAATTTTTAAATCTCAGGTTTTGTACAGCCATTTATATAGAAATAACTTTATAGAATCAAGTGCAGAAATTTTTCATCAAAACAAAAAATTCGTTTCACAGATTGTGAGACTGGCGTCACGATAACTTGCTACGCTCACCACGACACATGGTGACGGGTCACTCACAACCCTGATGGCGGTCAACGCCCAGTTCCGAAAACTTAACGTTTTTATTAGAGTAGAATTGCAAAAATGGTCCTTGTGGTTTGGCTGGATTGCAGATTTGATCCTCAAATTTCAATAATGCAAAAAAAACGTCCTTTATTTGAAGTTTGTTGCACTTTTTGTCATGTGGTCGACTTGAAATACTAAAATACCCCTCTGACATTTGTCACAAACCATAAGGGATCATTTTTTGCAATAATAAAAAAAATAAAAATTAAAAAAATATCCTGTAGGAATTTTTTATTTTTTTAATTTTTTTTATTTCGTTTTCAGTTTACGAGCAATAATAAAAAAAATTATTTCGGTTTCAGTTTACGAGAAATAATTAAAAAAAATTTAAAATTTTAATTTTTTCTTAATTTCGGTTTCAGTTTACGAGCAATAATAAAAAAAAATTATTTTAAATTTTTTTATTTCGGTTTCAGTTTACGAGTAATAATAAAAAAAATTATATTAATTTTTTTTTATTTCGTATTTCAGTTTTACAGCAATAAAAAAAGAATATTAACTTTTAAAGAAATTTAAATTTTTGTTTTATTATTGCTCTAAACTGAAACCGAAATTAAAAAAAAATTTAAATTTTTTAAAATATTTTTATAATTGCTCTTAAACTAAGCCGACATAAAAAAAATTTTAAATTTTTTTAAAATATTTTTTTTATTATTGCTCCTAAACTGAAATCGAAGTAAAAAAATTAATAATTTTTTATATTTTTTTATTATTATTTCTTGTAAACTGAAACCGAAATAAAAAAAATATAATTTTTAATTTTTTTTTATTATTGCTTGTAAACTGAAACCGAAATAAAAAAAATTTTAAATTTTAAACTTTTTTTATTATTGCTCGTAAAATGAAACCGAAATAAAAAAAAATTAATTTTTTTTAATTATTGCTCGTAAACTAAAACCGAAATAAAAAAATAAAAAAAATCTTATTTATTTAAAAAAATTAAAATTTTTTTTATTATTGCAAAAATGGTCCATGTGGTTTGGCCAAATTGCAGAGGGGTATTTTAGTCATTTCAAGTCGACTAAGGACCAAAAGTGGAACCAAACCTTGAAAATAAGGACGTTTTTTGCAATTTTGAAATTGACGGACCAAATCTACAATTTGGCCAAACCACAAGAACCATTTTTGCAATTTACTCATTTAATTATTATTGAAAATAAAACTTGCACGACATTTAATATATTCATTCTTCCGTTATAAACCTGCAAAACCTAATGAGTTTGACAATTCTTTCATCCTATCTATCGAGTCGAACCCTAAATTCATAATGTATATTGGTAAAACGCACATTTTATGCTTGGTATAGTTGTCTTTGTCTTTGATTACAGGTTATATTTGATGAGAAGAAGCTTGAAAGTTCTTAGGAAGTTTCATTGGATGATTCTCGAGCAGGACATTTAACCATTATCGCATGTTTCTTCTTCATTATTTGAGTAAAACCAAAGGGGATAACTAGTTTCTTTTCCTTGTTTATTCTTTTCCCTTTATCTGTTCACCGTACTTTCTAAGAAACACTTGGGACATGTTTCAACTTAAGTGTAGGAGAAAATAACCGCAGAAACTATTCTTTAATTTGCCATTTGCTTTGTCCGTAAAAAATGGTACTTTTCGAAACATAGCATAAAAAGGTTGATTTCCTGTACCGGTTTACCAGAGATTTATCTATGTTTTAAATACCGTTGTTGAACTTATTTAAGCTTCCGCATTTTAACTTTGAATATTTTAAATTTATTGATGTAAAACTCATTATTATTATTTTCAATCTATGAAACGGTGTTTATTTTCAAAACGTACCCTTAGAGGTCGTTCTTTATGCTTTGTACTTGAGATGCGCAATCAAGTCACGCCTCCAGACACGTGTTTCGTCTAGGCCCCGTCTGGGGGTGTGATAGTATGTCTTTGTGAATTTCTTTTGCTGACTGAAGTATGACCGGAACTTGGCTTTTAGATCCTCATGCTACCTGTTTTCTGACTATTCCATCATACGCGGGCGGAATCTTTGAGGGTGTATGTGAACATATGGCAAGCTAGGGGCATCAACCATTTCTGCATGCGGATGGCCCCTTCGAAAAGGTGTAAGAAATTATCTGGGTCCCCTTTCCCATCGTAAGAACCAATATGGGAAGGCATTTTAGTCCGTCCAAAAGACGATAATCCTCGATCCAACGAACAAAATGGGTTAGGGAACTTGCGGAGTCTGCGAAGGGTCCTGCAGGGTTTGGGTGTGCAGGCATATTTGGTGGTGCGTACATGGGCTGTGTATAGAAGGGGTAGCTACTCGAAGGAGTAACAGTAGGATGCATAGGACTATTATATGAAGGTACGCTATTTTTGGTAAAAGCATGTGGTATATACCCTCCTTGAGGATGATAGGCGTAGGTGCCCCCAGCAGGGGGATTACCCATCTGGGTATGAAAGGGAAATTTAGAGCTTGTCCATGGACAAAGTTCGCAGATGTTTGAGAGTAGGGGTTAACATAGATAGGCATAAGTCCAGCAGGAATATGCAAACTGCTAGGTATGAAAGGCTGGGCATGGTGCGAGAGAAACGTACCGTTAGGAGGGAGGTTTCCCCCCATGTTAGTCGAAGGCTGATGGCTTCCCTGTACGGAGGTTAAAGATGACCATAGGGGTTGACTGTTTTCATTTCTTCCCAAATGAGCCGCCAAAAGTGGGGGAAGATTCACCCCCTATTTTCACCTTCCCTTGCTTCAATCTCCGAAGGCCTAAAACCTCTGGCATTCCTTCCCCTCATGTTTCCTACCCTGTTTGGTGTGTCCTCGAATCCCACAACTCTTTCTCGTTGTCTACAGACCCTAGGGGACCTTAGCCGGAGGGTTGGAGTAGCTTACCTGCGGGGCTCAGGCCTTGGTTCCATCTCTCGCTCTTCATCGTAGTCCTCACTGAAGTATTCGAGTTCAGTTCGAAGGTCTTCATTACGTATCTTCCTTCGTCGTTCTCTTAGGAGAGATTCAAGGATTTTATAATTTGCCTCCACAAAGGCAGGACTAATCGTAGGGTTAGGATTAGTCGAAGTGGAAGCATGATATGCAAATGGCGTTGACGAGGTGTCAATTTAGACACTTTTTCGGAGTCGTTTAACCCTCAAAATCATGTGTTTATGCCCTAAATAGGTACTTAATCGTTCATTTTCAGGTATTTCTCATTTGGAAGACATTTGGATGAATTACACGTGAATTGGGCTTATTTGGAGAAGAAACGGACAAGATTACGAACCAACATCAAAACTCATGAAGATTTGTGCTCAAAAAGCCTGGAGACGACGTCACAAGCTATACACGACGCCGTCACAACTCATCAAGGGACGGCGTCACATCATTTCATGACGGCGTCAGCCCGCACCGACTCAAACACAGATCTAGAAGATTCTTCTTACGACAGCGTCACGACTAGAACGCTACGCCGTCGCGTCGTTTTTCCTATATATACAAACCCGAATTTAAGGTTTTGAGTGTGTAACTTTAAAATAAAAAGAGGGTACGAACCCTAGTTTATTTAGCAGCTGTAGGAGACGATTTTAGGGCCTAAAACCTAAACAGCTGTACTTCTCCAATACATGTTTTAATCAAGTAAGGTTTACTTAATCAGTCAATATGTCTAATTGTTGTTTTGATTTATTTGTATCATTGCTTTGTCTTTAACATGCTTGGCTAACCTCATAGTTATTTATTTGTTTTTTCTTTTTGTTTTATTTTGTTAATTTATGAATATATGAAACCTAGAATGTAGAATCTATAGTGGTGTTGCTTCATGTATGATAGTGCACGTTTAGGTTCTTATAAAAACCAGCTTCTGGTCATATCGCGCTGTTGATATGTCCTAGGAAACCGATGATTGTGTATAAAGGATTCATCGAGAAACAGTCCTTCATACAACCATCCCCCTTAAATAGATTTTGATTCCACAATTAATATATTTTCACATAGCACTTAGAGTGAACTCCTATGGGCCGTGAGATAAGTACCATCATACTACCATGTAATAGAATAATAATGTAGGGAATTATGCATGTGGCGATTGCTCTAGGCGGCATACAAAGTAGAGTGCGATACGTGTAATTCCGTTCATAGCATTATGCGGTAAATAGATTACACAGAACAACACAAGAGTTATGACAAGGGCAACAACACTATGAGAAGAATCTAGGAGTAATACATGATTAAATTAAAACACAGTCACTTTATCTTATTGTTATCTAACCATTAAGCGGTAGAATAAATTAGATTAAATAGCTAAAACCAAACTGTAAAAAACCTCCCTCTCATAATAGTCTTGCTTGCTTTCTATAATAAATACAAAAATACAAAAAAAAGAATCTTTTCCTCAACTCCCTTAGATTCAGTAGTAGACCGTGGATCAAGCCCTTCCCAAACATTCCTCGAGTGAACTTAAAACAACCTGCCTACAGCTAACACTAGAACAGACGATTATGTGCACAGCCTAGGAGAAGGTTTTGTAAAAACTTCTCGTGTAGAGATTCTATGACAACCCACATCAAAGTTATTTTGAGCGCCGCCCGCCTGGTAGGAATAGATAGGTATTGATCATAGATTAGCTAGTTTCTACTTTGCTTGCGAATCCTATCAAGCAAGATATTACCGCACATTACTTTCTTGTAGTCTATCTTTTCTATCGTGATAATTGTTTCGTAACTCCATTACTCCGTTCAACCACACATGGAGAACGAAGAATCATATCCTACTCTATGAGAAATACTCCAAAACCAAGCCACAAATGGCTAAAGTGAATACCTACGAGCTCCTCGCATGGAACAAAAACGTGGTACTGATTCTCGATCTGACACCATCCGGTTGGTGCAAAACGGATGCTCATTCCACGGACTTCGGTCCCGAGGATCCAAACCAACACCTCAAGGATTTCCTTAAACTTGTAGACTTACTTGACCTTGATGGTGAAAATTAGGAAAGAACCGCCTGCGTTCTAGTTCAATTTTCCCTACGATGCGATCAAGCTATCGAACAATGCTTGAACGTCTTCCATCAGGATCCATCTCCACATGTGGAAGGATCTTACTACCTGATACCTTGCTCAAAACATTCCAGCCCTTGGGGGAAGGACCAACAAAACTTCGCACGATATCTTGATGTTCCAACAACATCATGGAGAATCTTTATCCGAAGCATGGAGTCGCTTCAAGGACTTAGTCCAAAAAGTCCCTCATTATGGCATTGATCTTTGGCTTCAAGTCTAAATTTTTTATGACCCATAGATAAGTCAATACCACATCACATGCGCGAACATTGTGACCAAAGTCGGTCGGTGGTAAGTTTCGTGACCTCAACCCCGAAGAATCCTGGGCAATATTAGAGGACCTCGCCCTCTATGACAACAAAAGTTGGAACGACCCAAAGGATTTCGCTAAGCCGGTCAAGGAAATCACATTGCCTCAAGATGTCCTGAGTACATCTGTCTGCCGTCTAATTAAGCTCGAAAATCAAGTCCAACGCTTGATGGAAGCTTATCTTGCTTTCAACACAGCTTACTCAAGTGAATAAAATCATTGCCTCATGTGAAATCTGCAATGGTCCTCACGACAATCATAATTTCACGGAAGGCCCCGAGCAGGCTTGTGTTGACTACGCATCTTCGCATACGAACGAAATAAGAGACAAGAAGTTCATCTCAAACCAAGGACCAAGGAATTTCAATGATGTCGCCAACACTTGGAAGGACAACCCAAATTTTAACTGGGAGCGGACTCAAACATTTACAAACCCACAAAACGAATCAATCTCCATCCATTCCTCAAGTTATCAAATAAAGCTTGAGAAGGCGCTACTTGATTTCGACTCTAACCAAGAGAGAGGTTGCGTCATCAACCTACATACCCAAATGCGGACAACACAAAGTTACGACATGATTGGGAAAATTAACCTTTTTTGGAAACTGTCTCCGAAAAGCTCAATGACATATCTACCCCCCAAAAATGCAGGAAACTTCATGGCCCACAAGAACATTGTTGCAATCAGTCATTACGAAAAGGAGGAGCTCAGAAAGAAAAGGAATCAAAAGCCCTCTAAAATTTGTTCTCAAACTCTCCGAAATATTTTCTCTTCTCACGGCGCATTCCATAAAAAGAGCTAAACAAGAACACCACCATTCACCCTAAAACGTGTTCAACTTCGTCAATTCAATGTTATTCTCAAGTAAAGATATGTTGAGACTCAAGAAGAAGACACCTCTTCCAGCGAATGCAACACCGAGCACGAACTCGATGATATGGAAAGAAGAAGTAAAGGGATAAAAGAGCACGGTAAGGAGGACGATGAGATAGAAACCAACATGAAAGTAGAAGAGGTGATCGAAGAAGAAGAAAGTGAATCCGAAACTGATGAAGAAGTCGAAGAAGTATTCAAAGAAGAGGAAGAGGATGAAGATGATGAAAGCTTTAACTCATTCCTAACTATGAAGGAATTGTCAAATCACGAATGGTTGTTAAAGCATCCTAGACCCCCATGGGTAAAAGCAAAAGTAAGAGCCGGAAGCCCAAACAATATCAAGATCTCCTGCATGATCGGTCACATCTTCAAGAGACATGCCTACATAGACTTAGAATTACCAATCAACATCATGTCTAGGCATCAATATAATCAAATCATGACTATGGGCTTAGATCAAGGCAAAAACCGTCAAAACCCAATGAAATTAGCAACTTTGCAGGAAGAGTGAAACATATAAAAGTTTTCATAGGAAGCTTCGCCTATGAATGCGACTTCATGATATTGGAAGATTCTAGTAGCATTATCGATCGCCACCTTGAAGAAATGGTTTTCAGAAAACCCTTCATAGACGAAATCGGCCTTGCCTACAATGAAGAAAAAGGAACGGTCATGTTTAAGCAAGGTTATGATAAAATCACATTTAAAATGCCCTACACCATGGAGATATTCAAGCAAACATGGCTTATGGGATTGAGGACCGATTCCATACCCCCGTCTGCCCATGAAGAAAACTTTGGCCACGGAAGAACGCATTACTACTAGAGCTTGTTTATCGGAGATGAATACATGCAGGACGGAGGTGATAGGAGGGGGATTAGGCATTTAATGAGGTTAGAAAAAGAGATGATGGATAACAAAGGATAAGTCACGTGAGGACGTGTGGCTTTGAGTCTAGCTACAAGACTCGTTAATAAAGAAAAGCGCTTCTTGGGAGGCAACCCAGATTACTTTTTCCGCATATTAGGAGTATCATGTGTGTTTTAATTCTTCATGGTTTGTTTTATTATGTTTGAACTATCTTGTAATCATGCTTTGCATTGTCTTTAACTTCGTCTTAATTTCAATCAAATGTATTTTGCAAACAATAAGTGTAGGGGAATTCATCCGGCTTCTGAGCCAAATTCAAACATGATAAATGAATTGTTTAGATTAATTCGCGTCAGTTTCGAGTCATATGATTGAATTGTTAAATCTCAGGTTTTGTACAGCCATTTATACAGGAATTAACTTATGGAATTAAGTGCAGGAAATTTTTCATCAAAAACAAAAATTTTGTTTTCACAGACAGTGGAGATGGCGTCACGATTAACACGCGACGCCGTCACCACGACACCTGTGACAGGGTCACCACAACCCTGACGGCGTCAAACGCCCAGGTTCAGAAAACTCAAAGTTTTTAATCATTTTTGAAAATAAAACTTGCACAACATTTAATATATGTATTCTTCTGTTATAAACCTGCAAAACCTAATGAGTTTAACAATTCTTTCATCCTATCTATCGAGTCGAACCCTAAATTCACATTGTATATTGGTAAAACGCACATTTTATCCTTGGTATAATTGTTTTTGTCTTTGATTACAGGTTATTTCTTTATTAAGACCCGGTTCGATCCGGCCGAGTCAAATTAAACCGGGTTTTATATTTTCGAAACCCGGTTTGACCCGCCTGGTTTAAGGTGACCCGGGTCGACCCGGTTCTCGAGACCCGGTCGGGTTTTGGGTTTTTTCATGTTTTTTACTAATAGAGTAAGTTTTTTATACATATTTGTGACGTAATTTATTTGTTACATGTTATATTTTGTGGTAAATCGTTTTTAGGCTGAATATAAGGTATATTCATAATTTATATATATAATCTTTTGTATTATTGCAAATATTATTAATTTATTTATTTATTTTTAAACCGAGCTGATTCATCAGTTGAAACGGTTGAACCGGTGACTAAGTAAGTCGACCGAATCAATTAGAGAGTCGGTTTTCAAAACATTGGTTTCATTATATACCTTTAACAATCAGATACTAAGGCTGGAAGAAGTAATGGCAAAGTTACCATACAAAAGTACAAGTCACCATGGTGAGTCTTACGCCGCCCCTCTAAACTCGCGCGTGAGTTGGAGTGTGAGTGGTGAACCACTCATCACTGGTGAGTGGCCACTCACCTGGGACCCACTTGGTTTTTATCCTTTTTATATTAATTTTTTTTAAATGATGTGTAAGGTGAGTTTGATATGAAAAGTGAGTGTTAAAACAGTTGAAAGATGAGTGATAAAGTTAAAGAGAGAAAGCTAACGTGACGCTGAGGTGTAAAATGAGTTTGGCCTCCTTACTGCATCGAGCGTAAACTCACCTTAGTAATTCGCTTCCCGACAATAGTACCAACCAAGAAGATGAAATACACATGTAACTTTATGGGGGCCATCACAACTTTTTGTGTGGACCTGATATTTTTCTCTTTTAACTAGATATGTACAAGTACGTGAAATACATCACATCACAAATTTTTGTAGACATTGAAAGAAGTGGTCAAAGTTAGTCACGGTGATACACATTATTAAATGTTCATAACTTAAAATCACAAAGTTTTAGGTGTAATAAATTGTTATCATTATTAGTTAACCAAATGACAATTATACTCACACTTGATATAAAAAGTCAAAAAGAAGAAAGAACAATTTGATGTCAATTACATGTGTGGCCATATATTAAAAAGGCAAAACTAGAAATTTAATTACCAAGATTCCTTTATTTATTGTGGTGGACACTTAATATAGGACAATCAAAAATACCACTGTGGACACTTAATATGGGACGGAGATAGTATTAATTGTGTATTCCTTAATTCCGAAATTATCTTCACCTTTTTCGAAATATCATCCAATCAAAATCATTCATTGATTGTATTGTAATAATAAGTATATGCTTAACGACAACCCTTAGGACTGTTGTTATCATTTCTCATATTTCTTTAACATATGTACTTCATGTTTCGAAATAAGTTTAAGTCACAAAATCAAGTTTTTAATATTTGTCATTTTTTAGGGGAAAAGGATCAAAAATCATTTTTTATGGTCAAACATGATTGATCATGTTAAGTTTATTGTGAGTGAAAATAAATAAGTGGACCCATGATTTTTGTTAAAAGAAATTTTTTTATACAATTAACTAATTTGTGATTGGTGAACATGATGTATCATGTTTGACTCAACTTTAGAGGATTCTAATCATTTTTTACGTGTTTATCAATTTTAAAAAAATACACGGTTTTCCTATTAATAACAATTTACACGATTACAATATATATTAATTTTAAGAAACTAAACTTTAAATAAAAGAATCATATAAGTTGCCTGACCCTCCACTAAAAGCAGCCTAACATGGGCAACAAAAACTTTATGAACTTTTCAATTGTTTGATTAACATTATTTTTTATTTTATGACCTTTTATTATTTAACAGGTATTACTACAGGTATCTATTTGGCTCACCAAAAAGTATCAAAAGATAAAAAATATTCCTTTTTAAATAGTCGAATACAAATTTTTATCATTTGTTTCGTATCTTTTTCAGTTTAAATTTTTTGACTTAAAAACTTTATTTTGTTTCGCATTTTCTGTTTTTGTAATATAAAGAAACTTATAAATAAATAAAAAAGGTACAAATGTTGGTTTAAAAGGGGGTTTTATAATGTATCGCGTCCCTTAAACTAAGCCAATACTCTTCGATCGAGTTAGGGTGAAGGGTGCACATTCGGGAAACACTCATTAGTTTAACCAAATTTAACATATACGGAAATGTGAAGCAAAAGTGAAAATCTCTCTCTGGGATGACTACTCCCGTGTTACATTGCACAAAGTGACAAAACCTAAAGATAGAGAAAAACAATATTATATTTCTTTGTGTGTATTATACGCAAGGTTATAAATTTCTGGGGGTGTGACGTGTCGGCATGGCCATGCCTCGCGTCTTAGAAGCCATTGCGAGTTATGGCGTTTTTTAAGACGTGACTTAAATCGGCATAAAATATGAAAATATTTATAAATTAATATATTTATATCATATTTCACGTATATTGAGTTTATAAAAAGTGACAAACATAAGGAATAAAGTTAAGAAACTATCTTTGTATGTAATCATTTTCATATCTATATAAAAAAAATATTTTTATCGAAATTGAATTCAGAAAAGCATCCACGTATCATGTCTTATCGCAATGTAGTCAAGGAACTTTGTTTTTTTTACGTTTATTTATGAAGTGAGACCGGGGTTAAGATTTTTGTTTTCATAAATGCTATTGATGATCTTTGGCTTACGTGTTCATTTGTTTCTTTTAGAAACTAAAAAATGACTTTAAAAGACACTAGACACATTTTTTCAAGTAAAGATTGTAAATAACAAATTAAGAGCTAAAAAAGCTTTTGTGTGAAACTCTATATACAATAACGTGATAGGAAAGTGATAAAAGTGTTAAAAATAGACTCACATATATAAAGGAATATTTTTTAACCACAATGTCGTGTCATGCATTATTTTAACCACATTAGCCAAAATGATACCAAGCGGATCGAGTTATGACAAAAATTGTCAAGTCTTTGTCGGTCACATGCATTAATTTATAATGTGGGATGGTGGGACCCATGGGGATGAATTTATTTTTAGATTTATATATATTCTTTTTAATATTTATTAATTAATATTTATGGTGGAGGGAAGGGGGTGGTGGGGGGGATGGTGGTTAATAATGTGGTGGTGACAAGCAGAGACATCGTTTCTAAATGGTGGGGGGGGGACTCACAAACCGGTCACGTGACTTTTACGTAGCTATAGCTATTATACATACTAGTAGTATACTTTTGTGTTTGTGCTAAAAATACTTTTTATGTTTGTGCTAACTTCATGTCGAAGTTTTTCTCGCAAGACCAGGTGTCGCTGATAAGTAAGAGCGTCAAACGGTGATTTCGTCGTAAGCTTTTACTTAATAGGAACAATTGACCCACAATAAACTTTAACCTAAAGTCGCACTAAGAAATAAAGCTCAAATTAATGTATACGACAGTGTGTCCTGCAAACCGTATGGTTGCAAGCACACACACAACGCGACTCCCTAGCCAATATACGATCATAAGGAAACCACGCTCAATAAACAAAGAGCCATTATTTTTGCCTAAGAAACAAAAAAGGATGGGGATCTTCAATCTTGCGTACAAAGAATTGTGTAATGTGCCGTCTCTTTTCAATCTATCCCAAACACAACGTGTTTTCAAGCGAACTACATAAAAGTTGAGCAAGAGCCTTTACGCGGGAGCGAACAATCCAGGGAACATCAACCTGCGAAATTTAACATTTTTGTATTTAGGATAAGAACGCAACAAGACGCAATGGTATTGGTGCGAAATGGATTAGAGAAATAATATATAGGCTCTCTACCGCGAGTGCGTGGATGTAACAAAAAAACCCCGCCCCCTCGTAGACAATTCGTTCCATATGTTTTCCACCTACCGCACATTGATATCATTGTGTGTAGATACTGCTAATCAGACATCAAAAATACGGGTGCCAATACATCATATCAAAAAGGAAATACATTTACCGTTTTCATCATCACCGCCACATCTTTTAGCACGTTTACTCCGGTTGCTAACTTCCTGTTAAAGGTTCCTGTAAAATCAGGCGTCCTTATTAAGTGAGTGCGTTAAACGGGCTCTCGTCAAAAGCTGTCACTTAATAGGAATAACTGATCTTGTAGGAAACCCGGACCGGGAATCAGAAAAGAGGAAACCGTTATAAGAAATGTGCGTTCTCACAACTCATGTATTCTAAATATCCACTAAAAGTTCGCTCAATATACTTTTGTGTTTTTGCTAACTTCATGTCGAAGTTTCCCGTAAGACCAAGTGTCTCCATTAAGTAAAAGCGTCAAATGGGGATCTCGTCGGAGGCTGTAACTTAATATGAACAATTGATCCCGCGAGAAACCTGCACCAGATTGTACGATTAAAAAAGAATGGTCACACTTGTCCTCCTTGTCTGGATGATTAACGTGTGACCTCCCCACAACTTTTATCATTCCTTGAAGGGTTTACCCTAAACCCTAATGATTCATTATAAACTAGCAGGGTACCTACGCGTGCGGATACCATGTAATCAAAAAAATTCGCGAGAAATACTTTTTGATAACATGTTTTTCGTGATAATAACTTTACGCATGGTAACAATTTTGAGGAATAACTTTATCGCACACTATTTTATATTAAAATGTCAAGTGCATCACGATGCAATATCGGTACAAAAACGAAAGTCAATACTATTACGAGATTGTGATGATTGATGGTGAAAGGTATTTGTTAATGAGATTATGTTTACACATAGAGAATATTCGTAGTTTATATGTTTACACGTTTTCATACATTATAAATCACCTTAAAATCTTCCTACTTTGACATTTACGATAAATAAGTTATCATTTTAGGGATTTTGAATATGTATGCCCTTAGTTTTATGTGTATTATCACCAATTTGGTCCACTACCTACAACATTAGGTGTATTATCACTAAACCTAATATGCAAGTTTTCTTCCACTATCCTTGTTCTACTATTGAATACTCTAACGACTTTACTATTAAAAGAGTATCCAACAAAGAAACCTTCATCAGCCTTACCATCAAATTTTCCTAAGTGATCTATGGTATTGAGAATGGTAACAGGACACCCAAATGGTCTCATAAAGCTTAAAGTTGGTGTTTTACCATGAAAAAGTTCATATGGGGTCTTGTTATAAGGCTTAACTACTAACACTCTATTTTGCACATAGCAAGCAGTATTAACTGCTTCTGCCCAAAAAGTAGTTGGCAACTTAGAATCAACTAGCATAGTCCTAGCAGCCTCAATTAGTGTCCTATTCATCCTCTCAGCAACTCCATTTTGTTAAGGAGTTCTAGCTACACTAAATTGTCTTAAAATACCCTTCATTTCACAAAACTGATTTATTTCTCTGTTTTTGAACCCAGTCCCATTATCACATCTAATCACCTTAACCTTGTGATCTACTAGATTTTCTATCCCAGTTATAAAGGATTTAAGAATTACCACTATCCATCCATAGTAGCAAAAGAAAAACCCATGTAAACCTACTGTAATCATCTGTGACAATTGGGCAATACATTTTCTTCATAAGGCTTTTTACAAATGTTGAACCAAATAAGTCCATATGCAACAAATGTAAAAGAATAACTATAAGTTCTCCGTTTTGGACTTACAAGAGGCTCTGTGCTGCTTTCCCTTTTGACAAGCCAACACATGTTTTGATATTTTCAAAAAGTTTAGAAGTTAAACCTCTCCTACAAGATATCTGTTAACCAGATTTTATTTCCGGTTTTTAAAAATTTAATTACCTAGCCTTCTATGCCAATAGTTTAGATTCATCAAATGTGACTTTTGCAAAAAGCAAGTTAAACCTCCTTTAGGAACCATGTACTTTAATCAACACTATACTATTGTTCTTTCTAAGAACTCCGTAAAACATACTTTCATCCATTAACTTAAAAATTTGGAGATAAAACAAATACATTCAGTTCATTAAAAAGAAACCCATTCTTTTTATCACACATTTGTGAGACACAAAAGAAATTAAACTTTAATAAACGCTCTCCCAACAAAATACACATTTTTAAATCTAGATTACTATTTTAAATGGTACAATTTTTCATGTGATTTTCCCTCCTCTGGGTCCCTCCAAAGCATCATATCCTTCCTTCAATCACATCATAGACTGTTAAAGATAGACATTTTTCCCTGTCATGTGCCTTGAGCATCCACTATCAATCACTCCTTGATCCTGTAAATCCATTTGTAGATTGCCCTGCACATTAGATAAGAAAATCAGTTTCTTTTGGGGACCCAAGCCATCACTGACTTGGATCTGCCTTGTGCATCAATATAATCAAACTTTTTAGGGTGATTGGTGCACTGTTGTGTTTAGAAACATGGTCTAAAACTTTATACTTTGGTTTCCAAACCCAACAAGCTGAGGCCTTAACAACATTAAAATTATTTTCCTTAACAACATTAACTACTGCTTTTGGCCTAACAGTATTAATTTTTTTACCCCTAACAGTATTAACCCTTTGATTAAGAGATTAATCATTGATTGATTACTCTCATATCGAGCGTGTTATGCGGGATTCTCATCTAGGGTTTAGTTATTTAGATCTGAGTTATCTCCCCAAATCGATCCATTTCCGTTTCCAATCATTCC
>BQNB010052451.1:0-40487 GCA_026074375.1 Tanacetum coccineum
TCGGGATTAAGGAACCAGTCTGAGCGATTTGAAGAATGAATTGAGTTTGAGGACTTTTTCGGTAATGAATGAAACTGATGGATCGGGTGGTGTGGAAGGGTTGGCATGGATAGTTTCTGGCTGTCCTTTTCTTTTTCCTCTTTCTCTTTTGCTCTGTCATTATAGGATTCGCTTTGTTTCTCAAGATGGACTGCGATGGCGTTGATCGAACCGTGGATATGGTTTGAGCATTGCGGGTCCATATTTGGGTAAGAACGAGAAGACAAAACTAGGGAAGTATTCAGTTTCGGGTTCTTAACCGTATCGCTAGGTAGTTCTCCTGCTATTCGATCAGTGATGGTTTTCAATACTGTGTCGATTTTGTTGGTCATCTCGCTTCATTGCTGTTTGAAATTGGCTTCAAACATGGACAGTCTAGCATCTTGAGATGCCATAAAGTTGGATACCAATCCTTCTAGATTTGATTGATTGTTAAAGCTTAGAGGATTGTTGTTGAAGGAACGATTCGGGATTAAACCGTTAGGTTAGAATCGGTTAGGTGGTTTTGAAAAATTATTTAGAGAATTTTAGGGTTGTCTCCACCTAAGGCTTGGGTGAATTTTCCATGACGGATTATAGGTGTCACCAAAATTGTTTTGCTTAGGCTTAAAGGTATACCACTTACCTCCCGCTTCATCAGTACGCAAAGATGCGTATTCAAGATCTTCCATGCAATACTGAGTGTCATGGGGACCACTACAGATCTTACATGAGGTAGTGATTTTGTTCACTTGAGTAGGTTGCGTTAGAGTAAGATGAGATTCCATCAAGCATTAAACTTGATTTTCAAGCTCGATTAGATGGCGGTCGGATGTATTTGGGACATCTTGAGGCAAGGTGATTGCCTTGACCGGCTTAGCGAAATCCCTTGGGTCGTTCTAACTTTCGTTGTCATAGAGGGATAGGTCCTCTAATAATGCCCAGGATTCTTTGGCATTTCGGTCACGAAGCTTACCACCGGCCGATTGGTCAATGGTTCGTCTTGTGACGGGATTGACATGATCATAAAACATTTGGACATGGAGCCAAAGGTCTATACCATGATGAGGGACTTTTTGTAGTAAGTCCTTGAAATGAGTCCATGCTTCTGATAGGGTTTCTCCATGATGTTGTTGGAACATCAAAATATCATTACAAAGTTTTGGGTCCTTCCCGGTAGAAAAAATTGAGCAAGGAAACGAGTAGTAAGATCCTCTCATGTGGTGATGGATCCTACTGGAAGACATTCAAGCCAATTGCTAGCATGATCGCGAAGGGAAAATTGAAATAAACGTATGCACGTTCTTTCCCTGTTTTCACCGTCAAGGTCAAGTGAGTCCACAAGTTTTAGGAAATCCTTGAGGTGTTGGTTTGGATCCTTGAAATAAATGCAGGCGCGTTCTTTCCTATTCACCGTGAAGGTCAAGTGAGTCCATAAGTTTTAAGAAAATCCTTTGCAGGTGCTTGGTCTAGATCCGTCAACCGAAGTCCGTGAATGACATCCGTGTTTGCACCAACCGGATTGGTGTCAGTCGAAGAGAACCACCTGTTCCCTACGGAAGCTCGATTGGAATCATGTAGCCTTCAGCTAGTTTGGAGTAATCCTCCAAGAGTATGGATAGGATTCTCGTTTCCCATGGAGGTTGACGAGAATGGGTTACGAAACAATTAACACAAAGAAAAGATAGACTACGAGAAAGCTAATATACGGAATTAGAGTCTCACTTGAAAGGATTCAAGCGAGTAGAGCTAAGTTAAACTATGATCAAAACCTAACTATTCCCCACGCAGCGGCACCAAAAACTTGATGCGGTCATCGTAAGACTTCAACAAGAAGTTTTACAACTCCCTATGCAGAGTACCTAACCATTGTAGTGGTAGTATAGGCAAGACTCGGGTGTTGTTATCGTTCTTTAGGGGAATAGGTTGGGAAGGCTTAATCACGGTCCCACATAATCAAAGGTTGAGAAGAGATTTTTTGTGTTTTATTGTATTTTATAGAAATCGAGTAAATCTATGGTTTGAGAGGTTGGTTTGTTTAACTATTAACTAAACTAATATCTAGTCTACTAGTGATAACTTTATGATAATTAAATGTATTTACTTAATCATGCATTACTTATCAGATTGCTTCTCCTAATCATGTTGCCTTGTCACACTTGTGATGATTTGTGTAAGTATTTCCTAGGTCATGAACGGATTACACGAACCCGCCGTCTATTTAATATTCCGTTAAGTCAACGCACAAGTAAGGTAGTATGAAGACTATTACAAGGCCCCTAAGAGTATATTAAATGCGTGTGAAATATCTCAAGAGGGATCAACCATATAAGGGGGTCAGGTAGTATGAAGACTATTACCCGATGGTATCCTTTCTACGCACTCGCGTTTCCCTATACGTGTCTACAGCGATACAGACAAAAGCTGGTTTTCTAAAGCCTAACGCGCACATTCATCAACAAGAATCAACAGTAATAGGATCTACAATCCGACTTTCATGCAATCATAAGCAAATACAAAAGAGGGTTTAGCTAGCATGTTAAGGATAAAGCAAGAACATAGATTAATCACACAACACATAGACATATTGAATGATTAATGAATAACACTCTTACTTGATTAAAACATGGATAAAAGGTAGTTACAATAGGGGTTGAGGCCCTAAAAACGACATTTAAAGCTGCTACAAAGACTAGGATTTGTCTCTCAAAAGTTATACAAAGTTACACACTCAAAACCCTAAAATCGGTTTTGTATATATAGAGATATCGATGTGACGACGTAGTGTTGAAGTCCTGGCACCGTCGCTACGTGGATGATTCTAGATCCTCTTTAAGTCGGCCACGTCCTAACGCAGTCGCTAGATCTGTGATGCCGTCACTGGATAGATCACGACGGCGTCGCTTTATGCCTGCGACGCCGTCTCCACGCTCTGTGAACAATACTTCTTCATGGATTTGGTGTAGGTCCGTAATCTTGTCTGTTTCTTCTCCAAATGAGCCCAAGTCACGTGTATTTCCTCCAAATGCCATCCAAGTGCTAAAAACCTGAAAACAAATGATTAAGCACAATAATCTGGGCATATTTGCATGATTTAGGGGGTTAAATGACTCCGAAATAGTGTATAAAATGACACCTCATCAGTATCACTATCTGAATTCACGTAATCAAACCCTCTCGCCAACTCCAGCACCAAAGCATGAGCGGCCTGACGCTCAACAGTAGTAAGCCAGAAATTACATCATGTAGTGCACCCGATTCAATTTTATCAACCAATCCAATGAGCTCTTCCTTAGACGCAATCGACACATCTAGAATGACCACAGGTTTAGTCAACTTAATAAGAGGTTTAATACTGGTAGCATCATGCTTATTAATAACCATAGACGCACCACTAGCAATATTAGCGTAAGAGTTTTCTTTCGATGAGATATTAGGATTCGCAACCAAGATCATATCCCACATAGCAAATATAGCATCCATAACAACTTTATGCTTTTCAATAGTCATTCCATTCAAAACCGCCTCATATTTACCCGTCTCAATACCCTTAGTAAGGTCATCTATGTCACCAAGTGACTTGAGCTGAACACCAAAGATACTCTTAAAATTAGAACCCACTCTAGACAATGGAGCCGAACCCATTATGTTCCCACCATCATGTTGGTTTGAGTTAGATGTCTCCTTTGATAATGAGGACTTACCAGCAAGGCTCGACACTCTAATACCATTGCCATCAGGCAATCCAAAGGAACCTGACTCGTTTACATTACTCGTTTTCAAACGATGAAAGTAAATAAGTAAAAAGCTACCACTTACATGCAATTAATGATTTTCGTTTCAATGTTCTTGCTCAAGATTTAATAGTTTGTGTGCGCGTATCAGTTCTTGTTACTATGTGTGTATCTCATTTTTTCTGTATGTGTCTCGTTGTTTAGTGAATCATTTCATATTCCCCCCTACTCTCATAATTAATTTCATATATACCTAAAGTGCAACTATTGAATGCATAATGTACAATGTTTTTTAATGCATGTTTGGGTATATATGAAATTTCAATTAAAAGAAGAGGAGATATGAAATTGCCCCTTTTTAAAAGTATATATGTTAGTTTTTAGGCAGTAAAACGACGTCGTTTAGTTTAGGGACAATATTAACGGGAAAAATTCATTCTATTACGATCTGTTGGTTTAGGGATAATATCCAAGAAAATACTATCCAAATCAAATCAAAAAACCACTAACAGAACCCATAAACCGAAACATGTCGGCGACTAAGCAAGTAATAAATTTTCTTTCTATAAAACAAAATGATATCACTTATATGCAACTAACAGCATCGCTTAGTTTAAGCATAATCTTAAACAGTATAACTCATCTTTAAACGATGTTATTTATCCTTAAATACAGATTTAAGCCTTAAACAATCTAACCCAAACCATAAACACAGCATAATTTTGGCAAGACAAAAACTACTGACTTTTGGACTCTATTTGTGTTTTGGCTCAGATTTCGTATTGGTTGTAAAAATAAGGTTGGCTTTTATACGAACTAAGCAAGTAATAATTTTTTTCTTTATAAAACAAAATGATATCACTTATATGCAATTAACAACATCGCTTAGTTTAAGCATAATCTCAAATATCATAGCTCATCTTTAAACGACGCCATTTAACCATTAAATACAAATTTAAGCCTTAAACGGTCTAACGCAAACCTTAAAGGACATAATTTAGGTAAGACAAAACTACTGCATTTTGGTCTCTATGTATGTTTTAGTCAGATATTTTAATGGCTGCAAAATAAGGTTTGCTTTTATGCGAACGGGGTTTACACCGAAATTACGACTCACCAATTGACAGATGCATTATAGCCAAGAATCGGGAGATCGTTTGCTTAATCACTACTAGTACTAGAATACATTATTGTTTGCTACGAACGTATTGTGTGTGTCGATATAGAGGGATCATACTTTTGATCCTAATGGTTTTCGCATGGTATTTATATTATACACACGCGTATATTCAAGACGGTGTATTCGTTAATTGCCAAAAGGTACGCGTTCTTGATCCCTTTGTTAATTACATATTCTATACGTGTTTGTGTTTTCCGTTGCGTACTCATGATACATTAAAGGTTAATTAGTTGTAAAAACTCAACAGTGGTATCAGAGCCATCGTATAGATTTGTAATTACAAAGAAGTAAAATTAGACAAAATTAGGGTTCTTGGTCATTTTTTAAGCCCTTTGGGCGGTTTTTGTTATAAAGATTCGATCTTATAATAAAAATAAAATTAAGTCAGCGAACCGTCTATGTTGTATGTATTTTATATGTTAAATTCGATAGTTTAATTTGTTAATTGATCATGTTTAGTCAAAAATTAATTGTTAATTTGATTATCTGAGATAAACACATGCAAGTTTATCATGGATTGATATATGATATATATGGTTGATTAATTGTTAACTAGATACATGCAAATTTGATGGTTAGTAAAATATTTATGCATAAAAGTTGTTTTTAGTTTTTTCAGATTGTTTGACACGCTGTTACTAAAAAATTCGTAAAATACGCATAGTAAGTCGAAAAAATTTAAAACTTTTGTGGTAGATCCACGACTCAGTAAGCTAAAACTTTGTAATTTACTGTTAAGGCTGCGGAATACCCTAGCTATGTCATGACAAGGCCTGAAGTCGACTAAAATTTTATATATGCTTTTATGTGCTATGTGGTATATATTTATATTTGGCTTACGCAATCGATTATGTCGATGGATGTGACCGGATTCATTAGAAGAAGGAGCCTTATATGAATATATACATAGTTTAATTATTAGATAATTATAATCATCATAAATATTTGCATGTCTTAATTGTTAAGTGTTTAAATAAATGTTATGTGTATTAGTTTTGTTTATATTGTTTTATTTTAAGTTTTGACTTGTGAGAAAATAAAAGGGTTCTTCGAAAAATAAATATAAACATCTAATAATTAGGAAATAAGATTTATTATACACTATTAATTGAAGTCTTATGTGTCAATTTGGGTTCGGCTTACATCCGATAATCATGGCCTTCGGGTTTCCCACGACAAGACTTGTAATTTAATAGTTCATAATGTGTTTTTAAATTAAAGATTTATTTTTTTTATCAATGACGAAGTTTGCAAAAGTACTATTTGGTTGCAAGGATAAGGTTCGGGAGACTCATCAAGACTTCGGTCTTGTAGATACCATTACCATATAATATCGGACTACGTTGTAGTTTCCTTACCTTGCATACTATTTAGGAAGTCGCGAATGGTCTAGGGTTTGAATTGTTTTTTAACCATTTTTTAATCTTTTCCCGTGATAAAATATAAAATCTTTAAGATTTGAAAACATGTTGAATCGTCAATTTTTAAAGGTAACACAATTTATACATGAGAAGAAAATAAGTGATACCGTAATAAATAACTTAATTGAGTAAGGTTTTTATTAAGATTTATGATACGAAGATGTATGCATGCTTCTTCGTACATATTTGTCACGTCAAATATTATACCCTTTTAAATAAGTTATTGTCATCCAATCTGTAAGAACACTTGCAGTTGCTTTTTACTACGCGTGAGACGTATATAAATTGCAATCCCAAGGTGATTATACACTTTTTCGTAAGACGTTAGTGTTACATAATCACAGTTCTTGATTGGACGACTTAATTGAGGTAAGCTGGTGAGACCTTATGCTCAAGGCATAGATGGGATAAAACATGCTTACTAGCATATTAATGTAATAAAGTAAGTCCCATAAGGTTCTAGAAATTGCACCGGTGGCAATTATTGATCGTCAATTACCTTTTGAATACACCATTGCTAGCAGATCAATTGATGCGATGGTGGTATGTCAAGCTGGATCCTTGCCTTTAGAAAATTAATTGTTTAAAAAGTTTAAACATGGGTAGTTAATTTTTTCTAAGGAATATTATCAAAAATACTAAATAATTGAATTTTGCGATTCTATTAATATTATTAATGCAACGATAAACCGTAAACAATGGTTTGTTTCTTTCTTGAAGAAGTCAAACCGAGACTCCTTTCCTTGTAAAGAAAAAAGGAGACTCGTTTCTATCATCTTTCTTGCTCCAAAAAGTTATAATAGGAACGTAGGAATTGTCCTAATGTAATCAAACTCATAGAAAAATTAAATGTTAAGAAGATTGCATGACTTATATTTTCATATAGATTTCATCACCCTTATTCAGTGATGAATACTTTAAAACATATAAGACATTTGGATAACTAGAGAACATGTTCTTAAAGCTATCAAATGATAACATCTTAATGTAAGATGCTTTATGAGTTTTTGATTAGGAAATACCAATACTACTGCAAAATTGGTAAAGGCAAACTAGCATGATTTATCTAGTTATTTGCTTTAATCAAATTAAGGAGGAAATTGCATGCCTAATTTCTAAGTTAATAAATAGCATTGATGAATAGTCTCTCATCTACATAGTAGAACTTTTGAAATCCAAGTACATTGCTACTCATTAAGATTTCAAAGAGAGTTAGAAAATAAATAGATCACTATTTGTTTTCACTGGTTATGTAACACTTACAATGTTATCAAATCCAGTAGGAGCATCGTGATTTATTTATGAACAAGACATTAATGTAATGTTGTCTAATTCAGTGGGAGCTACAAGGTTTATTATCTTGTTAGTAACCCATATTATTTCTCGCTTGTCTTGAGATAATGCATAATTTTCCAACTATAGACACTCATTGTTTTTTAAGGATATCGTGCCTATTTCTATCAAATTAATGTTCATAGCTACTTGTAACACTAATATCTGTGACACTATCATATTGTCCATATAAACAAACAAATGTCATGTTGTTTGACTACATGTATGATGTTGTGCCATGCACAAGCGGGAGAAATCTCTATTGTGTGCAAGGTACAACACATGACAATAACAATATGATTAAAGGTTCTCTTGACCGTAAGGTAGGAAACAATATGTCAAGATATGAATTAAAAACTACTTCAAGTAAAATGTTTATGTGTTTTTGAATTGTCCAAAAATATAGAATTAATCCCCTTGATTAAAGACTACTTCAAGTAAAAGGTTTATGTGCTCTTGGAATGTCCCAAATAATGAAGTAATCTTGATTAACTTAAAATTACTACTGAAGCCAACAGTTGGTGTTCATAATTACTTTAGTTAAATATGTTTATGTTTATTGTAAATTAATAAACATTAAGTCCGTTAATTGTTAAAAGACTTATAACAAAAAGTAAGCGTTCAAAAATTACTAAAGTTAAATATGTTTAAGTTTAATGTAAATTAATAAACATGAAGTCCTTTAAATGTTAAAAGACTTATAACATAAAGTAAGTTATATCTTCTGGCTATGACATGAACAAAAGTCCTTGAATTGTTCAAAGGCAAAATAATATATAGTTAACATGTTATATCTCTAAAAGGATATATACATAGAGTTCTTGAACTAGTTAAAGTTGTATACATTATTGCATGCAAATAGGTTTTTAAATACTATATATTCAATTTCGTTTGACGCAATTGATAAGTATGTGACCTAAAGAGTATTAAGTTATTTAAAAGATTGTGATAAAGTCTCACAATAAAATTACGCATAGAATACCACATATTCATGGTATGTCTAGAGTGTTGAATCAAATTCTTTAGAATTATTTGATTTTAATAACTTAAATATTTTACCTCCAAAATCTGTCAAGGTTTGAAATTGAGTATGTCTAGTATATACTCAATAAAACTCCAACCTAGAAGGTTAATAAGACACCATCATGATTATGGAATGTTGTGACTCACATTAAGTCTTAAGAAATTGAAGTTCTGAATTTGTTAAAAGTCTTATGAAGAATGACATTAACAAACTAAACTCAGAAACTGCCAATGTATCTTGTAATGCCCCTCTACATGCTAAGTAATTATAGAAGAGTCTTTAATTACAAAAGGCAAGTGGGAGCATTTTTTAGATCTAAAAGAGATAAAAATACAAAATACATAACCTTCTAAACACACTAGTGAATATCATATCGAGGCTTTAAATGTTAAACCGTATAATGATATAACTTTCGTTCATAGATCCACAAGGATACCTCAAATACTTGATTGATAAATGTTATTTCAATACTGAGGAATATGAGTCACGGGATCATAGTGAACTCGTTAAAGATGCATTATTAAATTTTAAATTCGGTATTATGGTGTAACCATTAATATGCATAATTGAATTTTGAATTTGATAAAGACTCAAGCTATGAATGTTAAGATGTTGTCCACAAGATAATCAATTTTAAAATTTGATTGATACCCAGATAATCAATTTTTGGAACTTGATTGATCTTTAACCTAAACAGTTAGACTGTACAAGGTAGAAAATGATAATATACAAAGAGAAGCAAAACCAAATGGTTCTGAACTGGTTCAAACACATAAGGTTGTTAAGTGCTATAATTACACAAACCTATTTTAAACCTTTAAAAAAACTGAGCTAAAATAACACAAACGTGACTCAAAATGCCAATATACTCTTGTTTGCTAGATTGTATATTGTATGTCAGGAACGAATACCTAAGACAAACAAGAGAGAACAAACAAACCAAAAACGACAAAACCGGACTCGAAATGGAAAAGCAGGAAAAGACAAAGTCAAAATCCAAGACCAAGCCTGAAAAAGTCAACCCCAAAGCCAAAAGTCAAGAAATATAAGTTTAGGGACTTAACTTGTAAATCCCTAAACTTATATTTATAAGAGAAAAAAAAGAAGAAAAAGAAAAGAAGGGTGCAAACTGCCATTAAAGCAAAGATATACTCCAAGGGCTTATTCTGCCAAGTCCAAAGACTTGTACACCCAAGGACTGTTAGTGCAAAGGGTTATATAACCCCTGGGGGGTTATGTTGCCAAAACCCTAAACCCTTTACCACCACAAGGACGTACGGTGCAAACCCTGTTATAACTTTGGAGGACTAATGTTTCCATTTCCCTAAACTACACCCTGTCACCCCCAACCTTTATAACCCGTTTTCCCGCCCAAGCACAAAACCCCATTTTCACTGTTCATCTCTCCCACCTTTTCCCTCTCCCCATAACACTCAACCTCACATACTTGCACAAGGGATAAAACCCTCACTTCCCCACTCCCTAGAACCCTCAGCCATGTTGGCAATCCATACATACGACTCGGGCTCCAAGGCAAGATTAAGGGTCAAGATTTGTTTTTGGGTTGCTCTCACCAAACTAACACAACAAACACACAACAAAGAAGCTGCTCAGTTATAAAAGAAGAAGAAGACAGAAGAAAAGAGCAGTTTTTTAGTTTTTATTTTTAGTTTGTAATTTTTCGTGTTCTTTTAAGCATTTTCTTTTAAGTCTTTAAAATTCAGCTTTCAGTACTTGTACTCTTGTTCTTTCATCTTGTACTTCATCATTTGAGTAATAACAATTCAGTTTTCAAAGTTTACTTGTCCTTTGATTTCAATTTTAAGTCGATTTCATCCAATAAGCTCTCAATAAGCTCATTTGAGCTTATTACTGTTCATAAGCTCAAAATCAGTCAAAGTTTGTTTTTAAGCAAGTCATTTACTCAATCTAATCAATTTACATCCAAATCATGATTACTTGAGGTGTTTTGAGTTTACTTTGAAGCTAAAAGGAGAAATAAGCTGTTATAGCTTATTGAGCTTTAATGCTCAAGGTTTAGAGGCTAGGAGCCATTAGGTGTTTGTTTTTTTTAAGCCACTCACTCTACAAGAGTGGCTTAGTGACTGAGACAACAAAAATTCAGGTTTTACTTTTCTAAATTTCAATTTAGCATTCATAGCTTATTACATATTGCTTATTCTCTTTTATTCTTGTGCTTAACATGTTGCATTTAGCTTAGATAGCTTATAGTTGTAATTGTCTTAAGTTGTCTTAGTCAAATTACTCAACTAGATTTCATTATTTTTTTTAATTCTGTCATTAAGTAGTATAAGCCTAGCTGAAGAAGTAGCTTATATTCACTAATAAGCTAGGCAATTTATAGCTTAAATAGTTTAATTAGGTCATTTTAAGCAAGAGTAGATAAAAAGATTTAGAAGCTTTAGTGTAAAATTAGATTTTCAGTACTACTTAGTGTTGACAGTCACTATAAGGGAGTGTTTGGATCTAGATGATTTTGACTCTTACAGTCAAAGAATTCTTGTCAAAACCTTTTAAATAGCTGAGTTAGGTCATATAACAAGGTTTTAAACAGTTTTTAGAAGTTAGCTTTTAGAATTACAAAGTTTAGAATGTTAAAATTTTGATTTTGCACCAGGACAGTTTTGGTTTTAAATAAAATTTGAAGGTTAAGTGATTTCCAGTACAAGAGTGTTAAAACTTGGAGTATGTGCATTAGACGGTATGTGTTGTTATCGCTGTGTGAGTGTGTAGAGCTAGTAAGTGTAAGGATGTTCTTGTGTGTTAGGTTGTGTATAAAAGATTGTGTTCTAATACGCGCCGAAGTGTGATGGACATGAGCTGCTTGAGGTTTTGCTCTCCACTCTCGAGGCAGTCAAGTGAAAGATGTTTGGAATCTGGGACGCATGTGTGTAGAGTGAGCGCAGTTTGTGGGTGTGGTGTGTGACGTAGTTGTAAGGCTTTGTGTGTGTATAGTGAGCTTGTTTTTCCAGAGAGTTGGTCAGTCTAAGACGCTGGTTTTTTTTTAAGTGACTTTTCTAAACTGTGAATTCTAAAGCAAGCTTCAAGTGCTTATCTAGATAAGCACTTGGGTCTTAAGTTTTAAGTGTTTAAAAAGAGTGACTTTGTGTTTATTTCAAGCTGTCAAAACCTCTTGGTCTTTTGACTTTTAAGTCAAAAACCACCAAGAGTTTTGAGTCACAGTTTTAAATCCAACACCCTTTTTCACCTTCAAAATTCAGCAATTTAAAATGGTTTTTAAAAGTCCAAAATTTGTGCACAAGTCTATAAGCTAGGGTACTTAAGCTGTTTTCATTTTTCTTTTCAATTTGAGCTTATTTGACAGCTTAAAATAAGCTGTCAAATAAGCCCTTGAGATTAGCCTTAAAGCTCCCCTGGTGCAAAGGGGAGACTTTAAGCCCCTGTTTCATAGCTTTTAAGAGGATTTAAGTTCAAACTTTTGGCTTATTTTAAGAGCTTATAAGCTCTTTTATAAGCCTCTAAAGTTTCAGACCTTAGTGAGCTTGTTTGTTAGCTTATTTTTAAGGCCAAACTTGGCTCTTGACTGTTTTAGCCCACTTAGGTGTAGGGATTGCTTATTTTTTCTTCCTTAGCTTATTGAGCTTTTCTCATAAGCATTGTTGCTCCTCATAGCTTTTTAGGTTAATTTAGATAATTGTTAAGCTTATTTTTCCTCTTTCCTAACTTATTTGTCCAAACAAGTTAAGTTTTTTTTAGTTTTAAGCTTTGATTAGTTTCTGTCACACTTAAGCTTCTTCCAGCTTATTTGTTTTAAGCACTTAGCCTTTTTAGAGCTTGTCTAGATTAGTTAGATCCTTCTTAGCTTATATTATCCAAGTCTTAGCTTAAAACGACCACATGTCCAAAATGTGTTAAGCCATTTAGCTTTAAGCCATTTTAAGCCATTCTGTCACATTCAAGCTTATTTTTAAGCTTATTCAGGGCTTTTCGTAAAAAGTGGTAGTTGACAAAGTTGTTAAGCCCCACGAGCTTAACAACTTTGCTTCTTTGAGTTTTCAAAAAAAAAAGAGGGAAAGACAAGAGGCCCGGGTGAGCAAGACTCGAACCCGGGACCAATCGATACAATCCCCCTTTTGTACACACTCTTACCACTGCGCCCTTGGGTCTTTTTCGTTAAAGACTCAAGGGCATTAATATTTATACACATTTTGTGCTATTTAGTTCATAAGCTGTTAACAGCTTATTCGGGGCTTATTAATTAAGCTAATTTGTGGTTCTTATTTTTCGTAGGATTCCTATAGGGTCTAGTATTTTTTGTAAATTTTTCAGAATTTTTCGAAGTCATTTAATATTTTTTATAATTTAATTTCGTTAAAAGTTTAATTAATTCATAAAAAATACAAAAATTATCAAAAAAATATTTTGCTTTTTTAGAAAATTTTATTTTGTCATATAGTTTGTAGGAAAAATTTAAAACTTTTCGTAGGGTCATTTTTACAACTTTTTACTTTTTAAAGAACGGTCCGGGTGCGGGATTTTGTCTTGACTCGTTTTTGGGTCAAACGAACTCCGTTTTCGGTCTAGTCTTTTTCATTCTTCGTTATTTGTCCCGTAGAGTAGTTTAGAAGTAAAAATTTCTTCGTAGGGTTATTTTTAAAGATTTTAGGTTTTTCCCCCTTTGTTCGGGATTCGTGCTTCCGTTTTTCAGCTTAATTTCGTAATTTTTAGGTTTTTCTTAAACGTTTTTGTTTGTTATTGTTTAATTTGACTTTTCCACTCTTTCAATTCAATTCTCTCCTTCAAACTCAAATCTTCGACTGTATCGATTTTCCATTCCAGCCTCGTTGGGGATAAACGACCCGGGAACACTCTATACTACTTCTCGGTTTCATTGATTGTTGTTTTTAGATTATATATATTTTATATTTTATTATATATTATATACATAGTGTAAAAACAATCAATCACTTATTCTGGTGCAGATTGGGCTGGGTGCCCCACTACACGTCGGTCTACCTCCGGTTATTGTGTTTTTCTTGGCAACAATCTACTTTCGTGGTCTTCAAAGGGGCAAGTTACCCTTTCTCGCTCCAGTGCTGAAGCTGAGTATCAAGGTGTTGCTAATGCCGTTGCTGAAACTTGTTGGTTACGTAATCTTTTATGAGAGCTTCATACACCATTGTCTACCGCTACACTTGTTTATTGTGACAATGTAAGTGCAGTTTATCTCTCTTCTAATCATGTGCAACATCAACGCACGAAGCATATTGAGATTGATATTCACTTTGTTCGTGACTTGGTTGCCGCTGGTCATATCCGAGAACTTCATGTACCTTCTCGTTATCAGTATGCAGATGTCTTCACCAAAGGCTTACCTACGGCTTTATTTGATGAGTTTCGCTCCAGCTTGAGTGTCTGTGACATTCACACAACCTTACAAACATAAAAATTTTAAATTCTTACATGATCTTACAAGGGAGCCAATTCCTATCTCCTTAACACCTGACCTCCCATATAGATCCACATGAACTAAATTTATACAAGCATTCGCGATTGCACACAAGCCAACATCAATACATCATCAAATTCCAACTTACCCACCAACCAATCTTCGAAATGAAATACGAATTGTCAACAAAATTTGAGAGACGTTATATGAAGCATTGGACCCTGCTTTACGATCTTCTTCTTCGGGCATGTCCGCATTCCATGGATTTTTCATAATTGCATCAACTCGACAACATTCTACAATGCTTTAACTCTAATGATCAGGATTCATAAATTTTTCACGCCGCGGTGTAACTTTTTGGATAAATTTCCTCGTGATATGCCTAAGAATCATTGAAAGCAATCCAAAGTTCGTAATTCACGTAACAAACCGGTTGTTGCCAAAGTGAGTTCGAGCACTGAATTTCCCCCTCCGTAATTTTGTAATTCCCTTCCGATGTGTGCTGAGGCTGAAAGATATGGTGAAAGCCTTACTTCTTGATAAGAAAAAATCAATCTCCCGCTCCTACTTACTTCGGTAAAAAAGCGGTTGAGGAAAGGTTGTGTTACCTTGCGGTGGTGCACATTATGTCCAACCTAAACTTATCCCAAGCGCACCACTGGCAATGTTTATCGAGAAATAAAAAATATTTAAGAATATGTCTCTCAAAGCAGCGCAGCAACACATCCAAGGAAACAACCGTTATTCGAGCCCCTTATTGCAAATCAATTCGACTCCCGTTTTCCTCACGTTCAAAAACAATCATAATGTTCAAAATCAAGTGAAATAAACATAATCAGTTACAACCAAAACCGGGGAATTCAACCAAGCTTCAGATTAACCAACTCCCCAGGTATCATCAAGGGTCAAATCTATTCGACCTCAGGTTATTCAACCTCTTGCTAATCAAGCTCCCGCCTAACAAGCTCCGCTCCTTAAATTCAAGGTGAATCAAGGAAAGAGAGAAGAATCCAAGCCTACGTAAAGGCAATTTAATTTTGTGAATGAGGAACATGCAAACAACCAAGGTCGAAGAACTGCAAAATCAATTGACCAACTCACGGACATGCTTTCCAAATTTGTCACTTCCCAATACCGCCCAGACCCCTCTACTTCGGAAACACTCCCAGAAACACGGTTACTAACCCCAAAGGAGGACTTGAAAGGTATAACACTCGAATGGTTTGCTTTACAAAGGACTTACGATTCCTATTACTTCTTCTCCTAAAGTAATGGAATGTGAGACCGAGGTCACAAAGGATACGATGCCTCCTGTTAATAACGGAAGCACCGAAGACGTCCAACCTTCGGTTGTCCCTGTTGCCCATTATGAATCAATCTCTGAGCCCGAAATGTCTAGTAATTGTCTTTCGATGCCTACCAAAAAGCATCAATCCATGTCTCAAGAAAGAAAATGATGAAAGACGTCGTGAAAAAGCTAACGACCAAATTATAAATTCTACGAAATCTTAGAGATTTGAGTTTGAAATTAGCCTTTACGGATCCTTGAAATGGCTTAAACCAAAATTCGCCTCGAATCGAAAAACTTAATCGGAAACAAATGAAAAAGTTTGAGTGAAATGGCTAGAACTCCATTGAACGAGAATTAGCTACAGCGGTCAAATTCCTCACAAGTTACCAAAAAAACAAGAGACCCTGGCCGATTTCTCTTATTCCATGTGAATTCCTTCCTGGGATTAAATAACATTGCAAACGCCTTGGCACGCGTCGACGCAATGCATAAACTATCTTAAGCCATGATTCCGTAAAGGAAACAATCTCTCCGCCTCTTCCCGAACTAACCCCGACTAGCATGACACTAGAACTAGCGACCGTTCGAAGTCTTAAACCGATCGGTATCAGGAAGCTGAAGACGTCTATGTAACGGAGTGTAAATCCAAAATTCCATCAGTAAATTCAGGTCGTAAGATATTAGAAGCCATACCCTCGAGATACCTATAATTAAAATAAAATATTAATAACTGTATTCTCGAGAAGATTTTCTTCAACAGGAAAGACCATTCGTAGCATTGATGAGATTGAATACAGAAGGTGTAAGATAACCCTTCGGTTGGGCAGAGAGGCCATTACATTTAATCTGGACCAAACTTAGAAGATACACCGGCCAATAACAATCATAATGGCAGCAACCCGAATTGACGTCATTAGATATGTTTTGTGAAGAAAAACTCTCAATGAATTTCTGTGGTTTCATAAATGTGATCACGAGTGGCAATCCCACTCCTTACTAATGACCAAACGTCACCTCCTAAAACTTCATCACCGATCTTAAACTCAATCGTGGGACAGTAATTTTCACCTAATTCCGAATGAATACGACTCTTATTCTTGCTATAGAGGATGATCCAACTACTTCACCGGAAGTTGAACCAACGTATTAAGAACCCCCTAATGGGGACATTCTTCCTCTCTTAGAAGCATCCTTAATAGAGATCCTTCACCACCCCTCTGAACCAAGGAAATTATTTACCGTAAATTCATAAAAGATCTTAAAATTTGTGAAGCAAATAATGAAAAATCTTCAGTTAATGAGCCCAGAGCTAGAGATTGAACTCAAGGACTTGCCACCACTCAATTATAATATGCATTTTCTTGAAGGTAACGCACACGGTTGCCGTCAAATTCGCAAAAGATTTGAAGAATGAGGAAAAGGCCGCTCTGATCAAGGTTCTAAAGTCCCACAAGCGAGCCATCGCTTGGAAACTCTCTGATATTAAGGGTATTAACCCAGAATTTTATACCCACAAAATTCTAATGGAAGAGGAACATACGAACAACAGTTCACATCAAGACGGGTAGAACCAAAAATCCATGACATCCGGATCGAAAAAAGAAGGTAGAAAAACTTCTTGACGTCCGGATTAATTATCCGCTCTCTGACATTCCATAGGGTAAGAGCCCGTTGCACTGTGTACCGAAAAAGGTGCAGACCGTCATCAAATATGATGAAAAATGTTAATACCGACTCGAGTTGGCACAGGGTGGTAGAGTGTGCATTGACCTATAGAAAGTTGAATGAAGAAGCTACCCGAGAAGTACCATTTTCCCATTGGCCCTTACATGGAATCAAATGCTCGAAAAACTACTCGACGTGTAAAACAATATATTGTTTTCCACGATGGCTTCTCGGGTTTATTTATAGATCCCCATAGACCTGAATGACCACGAAAAGACAACCTTTAAAACTTGTCCCCCAAACGAAACGTTTTTCCCTATTGCCGGCATGCCTTATGGCTATGCAAAAAAAATATGCACCCGGCAACGTTTTCAACGATGTTATGATGGCAATCATACCATTGACATGAATGAAAAAATTAATGGAATGTTATTGGATACTTTTTTTTTCAATCCACAGGGATTCTTCTTAGTGTCTCATAGTCATGCCTATCCATTATTGAGAAAAATGTTAATACGTGTGAATACCACCAATATAAGGCCCAAACTGGGAGAAAAACCCATTTCAAGGTGAAAGAAGGCATTGTGGTTCTTGGACACAAAATCACTCCAAGATCCGGAATTGAAGGTCACCGAGCAAAAGTTGACGTTATCTACCGCCAAGCTCACCTCACCCGACTAACTCAGTGAAAAGTGTGTTCGAAGATTTCTCTATGTGGCACACCGGTTATTTATACGACCTTTTCATACAAGTACTACTTAACCAGAATTGCCCGCCCAAAGACACCTTCTTTAAAAAACACCTCCAATTTTTTTCACTTACTCAAAAGAGTGGATCGAATCTTTTAATACACTTAAAAATAAAATTGACCGAGGCTCCAATTTGAAAATGCACCCTGCCTGGGACTAGAGCCCTTCGAACTATGTGAGATGCAATCGATTTTTCAATTGGTGGCAGTCTTAGGGAAGCAAAAAAACAAGCAATTCCCACCAATTCACTATGCCAGCAAAACCATAACGCGAAGCTCAGCACAAACACTAACATACTATTACCGAAAAAGAATTACTAGCCGTAGTTTCACGCCTTTTGAGAAATTCCGATCAAATCACGATTTGTCCAAGAGTCAATAGTGAATAAACCAACCAATCGAATAAAAGAAATCTTCTTCACTAAAAAGGATGCTAAGCCAAGACTAATGCGGTGGATCCTTTTGCTCCAAGAATTTGATGTTATCATCCGAGACAAAAAAGGAGCAGAGAATCTGGCCGCCGATCAATTCGTTTTTCGCAGACTATGAGAAACCACCTCCTCAATATAAACACGAGAACAATGAAATTCACGGAAACTATTATCCTCTCAAGAAACACCTTAGATCGTTTGCACTACGTGTTGATATAACCCACCCCATGGTTGTAGATTTCGAAAATTACCAAGCGGGAACTCAAATTGTCAGGGAAAGACATCACAAGCAAACAAACAAGTTTTTTCAAAGAAGTCAAACACTGACTTCTGGGACGACCCCTTTCATATTCAAAAATCTGTGCGGATCAAGGTGATCCAGGCGTGTGTGCACAGCAAGAAGAGGAAGCTCCATTTTGACATTCTCAAGAGCTTGCATAATGGACCCACGAGGGACATCAAGTTACAAATCACTCACCGCCAAAAAGGTCTTGTTAGCCGGATTCTTTTGCCTACAATTTATAAATAATCAACATCTGAGTTGGTTAAAAATTGCTACTTCATGGCCAACTGACAAGTGAAACATTTCACAAAGGGATAGAGAGCCTCAAAATTCCATCGCAAGAGTATGGAAATCATTGACTTTTGTGCAGTAGACTTTCATGGTACCATTCCCATCATCAAAAAGGAAACAAATACAATACTTTGTGGCTGTCGATTACCTATCAAAATGGGTTGAAGCAAAGGCGCTCCACCACCAAGGACTGGACCCCTAGTAAGTTTTGGCAAATTTTCTTAAATCTCTCTTTGCAGATTTGGTCCCCCTTGTGCTCAACAATCAGTGAATCGTTGGAACACATTTTTGTCAATGACCAGTATTACAAAGTTCATGCTTAAAAAATATGGAGCTACTCCCCGTCTCTCTCTTCCACCGCTGTATTCAACACACAGACAATGGGCCGGATTGAATTTCGAATCGAGTGTTTAAAAAAAAGAATTCTTGAAATGACAGTGGGCGAGAATCTGATGCCACGACTTGGGTCGGACAAACTGGTATGACCGCTCACTGTGGCCTTCCGTACAGCGAAAAAACAACCCATCTAGTGCACTCCGTAAAAGCTTGTATAGGAAATGCAAATGTCAACTGTCGATTGAGATTGGTAGCACAAAGCTTACTGTGGGGGGGGGGGGGGGGGGGGGGGGGGTGTGGGGCCCTTAAGCATTGCAAACTATGGGGATCTCGATAAACCGCGGGAGATCAACGTTAAAGTTCAACTCAATGAATTACATAAACTGCTTGATCAAGGCCTATGAAAATTCAATGATTTACAAAGAGAAAACTAATAGGAATTCAGACGTAAAAGATCAAAAACCGCATATTTCAACGTCGGTGAACAAGTCCGTCCTCTTTAAAAACTCAAGATTGAAAATTTTTTCTTCTAGCAAAGTAGAAAATCCCGTTGGTCAGACCATTCACAACCATTTTTCAAGTCTTTCCCGTATGGCACCGTTGAGTTATCCCAGAACTCCGAGCCAAACTTCAAAGTAAAGGGTCATCGTGTCAAATCCATATTGAGGAGGGGATGACCCTGCTATGGAGATATCCCAGAAATCTCCAAACCTTCCCTAAGGACAACTGAATTCAAGGAATTAGGTCAAGCTAAGTGACCCTAAACAAGCGCTTCATGGGAGGCACCCCATGCTTATCCTAGTTATCTGTAGTAGTAGTATGTTAGTAATGAATAAGTATTGTGTTGTGTTGAAGGATGGGCGCTCGCCCTCTTGCATTACCCTGTTTGTGTTTTTGTTAGTTATTGTCCAGGAATCCCGGATGGTTTTGTGAAGCCTCCCGGTTTTGTTCCATCATTGCACTCAGCTTCACATCCTCACTTCAATTAGGAATCCGATATCAAATCTTATTCGACTAACGTTTTATTTACTTTAAGCATACTTCATAAACGGCTTAGGATATACGTAGAAACCCTTCGTACAATAAAACATTGAGGACAATAGTTTCATCCTAGAATGGGGGTATCTTCCGATTTTGATTGTGCCTTATTATCGCAGCCGTTGATTTTTCCCACGGTAATCCCGTTTTTTTTTACCACCAAAATTTCAAAAAAAAAATGAAAAAATTTAAAAATTTTCAAAAATAAAATAAGTGTTTTGTCACAATTTTGAACTTTCCCAGCTGTGTAGAAGTCAGAGTAAAATGTTTGACTCGACGATGAAAGCGTGTTGATCTCTAACTTGTTCCTTAACTTTTAGACCGTAAGCCGTTCGCAGAGTCCTCGCTAAAGAACGAAAAAGAGATAGAGTTAAGTAGATTTGGATGCAAAACAATGATTATTTGAAAAAATTCAAAGAGCTCATGTTGTGTAATTTTGTCCGCTTTTACTTTTTATTTTTTCTCACTCACAAGCTCATAACCTGAATAATATACATGCTACATTTGAGATTAAACTTAAGATCAATAATTTTTATGTAGTATATAGCAAAAACTTTAGGCCTTAGTTCAAGATTTATACTTGAATTATTTTCAAAAAAGACGATCTATTCCCTACATCCATATATATATATACAAAAATGATGTATTAAAAATGAAAAAAATATAAGTAAATATTAACTGTGGGTTTGATAAAAGTTGTGGGGTGTTTGCTAGCATATATACTCTTGCCGGCTCCAAGGGAAAACCGAATGTTTCAGCCTCTAAAATGTCGAGGGGTACCATTGCTAAATGTTTAAATATTAACGTGTGAAATAATAAATAGATAATTTTTTGTTAAATTCAAATAAGCTTTTGAACTTTGGCTATTCTATTTTATAAGCTAAGTATAAACGGAAAAAACCAAGATATTTTTGAAACCTAAGGTCTGTAGTCCCGATACAAGTCTCTGTGAGGTGTTAAATCCTGGTCACGAACCTTAGCCGCAAGGTTGGGAGTGTGTCGAGACGAAAGTCTCCTGACATGGGATGATCTCGCCTTCAAACTCATTATTTCTCTTGGTGTTAACGTTGTAACATAGAAAGTTGCAAAACGATAAGTCCAAAATTGAAATTCAAAATAGGCACATACACCTAAGATATAATAATTGTCGTGAGTGAAAATTTTAACAAGTTGTTGCAAATATGAGTAGAGTTAGCATCTAAAACTCATAATTAACGTGAATATGATTTAAACGCTTGTGTTTGGAGAGTATAATTAAAAAGACAAGAACGAAGAATATATCCTTTTTGGGGCATTCTCGGATCGAAATGCATCTTCTTCTGTGATCCCTAAAAGTTATAAAATAACAAAAGTCAAACGTTCTAGTTAGTTGCTTCATATAAAAACTACAAAAAAATTGAGAAAAATAAAAAATACAAAAATATGTGTAGGAATAAGTGTATATATAAAAATGGTGAAAAATCGTGGCTTGTCGAAAGCTATTGAATCATTCATCAAGTTCCTTGACGAACCACTTGGCTAACTTTGAGGTTATTAGTCAAGGGTTGATTGAGATTCTTAGTTTCTAAGTGCTTACACTTCATCATTGCGGTGAGGACACACAATATCTTATTATGGGGATTTTAGGTAAGTTCATAATTACACATACCTTTGACCATAAAAAACAAGCTAAAATACCAAAAACGTACCAAAAATACTTTGTATATTTGTGTATGTTTATGCATTTATATGGTGCAGGAAACGAATATCCGACCCAAAAAAAGGACGAAAAAAACAAAGCAAAACGGAAAAAACCGAGCACGGGAATGGAAAAGCGTGGAAAAGACAAAGTCAAATCGAAGCCAAAGACCAAAAAGGGTACAACAAAAGGTCAACCAAATTGTCAACGAGCAAAAAGTCAACAAGTCAATGTCAAAGCCACAATCGAAGACTACTTAATGGGTCACACCCGCACACCTTCTGATGGGCCCGGATAAGCCCATTAAGAAAAAATGAAGCACGTGGATTAAGTCCCCATTTAATTTACATAAGCCCAAAACCCTTTCAAAAAGCCCAAGGGCTCATACTGCCAATACACCAAAGATATACCTTTAAGGGCCGAAGCTGCCATTTCCCAAACTTGTTAAACCCATAAAGACTGAATTTGTAACAAAGATATAAGGGTTGAGGGACCATTTTTGAAAACACACCAAACTTACCCCTGAGTCATATCAAAAACAGAGATACTGTATATCTCTTTCACCATTTCCCGCCAAATCTCAATCTCCCAAAACCTGTCCCTTTCCCACCTCGTTGACTCCCCATACCATTCCAAACCCTTCACAATCATAAACCCCACCCCCCACATGGATTTGCCAAGCTGGTAATCCTAAATCCCTCAAATTCGATTAATGGTTGATATAACTTTGAGTGGGCAGCAAGACTTTTTAAGGGCTAGGATTGATTTGTGTTTCTACACACACAACAAACACACATGGGCATTCTACTCAGCAAACTAGCACACAAGGAAGAAGACAAAGACAAAGACAAAGAGAAGAAAACTTAGCTCGTAGTCTATATAAGCTTGTAAGCCCTTGAGAAAAAGGGTGTAGAATTAGTTCAGTAGTCTTTAGTTAAAAACTAGTATAATTTTTTACTTTGTAATGTTCTTTTAAAGTTTAATGAGAATTCAGCTTATTTCCTTAAATTGTGTTCTAAGTTTTTATCTTAACTAGTGTTTCTTTTAAATTCATATAAGTTCTCAATTAAGTAATTTATCAACCTGTTTAAATTTAATACAAGAATTTAAGAGAAAAAAACCAAAAAAAAAGAGTGTTGAATTTAAGCTTATTGGATGAATGAGCATTCATGGAAGGCTCATTGGGTTCTTAGTAATGCTTATAATCTATACAGCCATGGTAGTATAATAGCCTATTTAGGTTTCATATAATAACTCCTGTTTTGAGCAAGGATTTGAGGTGTACAATTTCCAATTAAATTTCACTATTATTACTATATAATTGCTTATTTTTAGCTATTTTTTTGTCCTTTAAGTTGCTAAATTTATGTCTTATTAATGCATATTATATTGATTTAATGCTGTTTGAGTTTAAATTCCAAGTTAAATCTGCCTTATTTGCTTATTTCTGCAAATTGCTTATAAGCATATATATCATAAGACGTTATTTATTTGTTCTTTATTACTTATTATAGCTTAATATTTGCATAACTTAATATATGTGCTTCAAAATTTTGTGCTAAAATCTGATTCTTAAAGTGTAAAATAAGTTTTCAAAACGTCAAAGGAGTGTTTGGCACAAGCATGAAAATTGGCAAAAATATTGACCTTAATGGGTCCATGGTCATTTGGCAAACTTGTGGTTGACTTAGTAATCATATGAATCTGATTTACCCAAGGATTTATAAGTCTCAAAAATATTTTTCAAAGTTTTCTACTTGTTCTCTTGAATCTGTTGGAAATTCAAAAAGTTAGATAAGCTTATTTGTTAAGCTTTTGAAAATCTGAGTGAAGTTTCAAATTTTGTCATATTAGTGTGTCAAAAGCTTGTAGTTTAGTTCATTGGTTCTCTCATCTTGCAATAGGTTTAAATTCCTGTCAACTCAGTTTTTTATGTGTTTTTCAAAAGTAAAAACTTCATTTTTACATACCCATTATATTAGATGGATAATATTGTTTTTAGACCTTGAATCTTTGTGCACAAAGTCATTTTGAGTCACTTTCCATCTGTTTTTAGCCATTTTTTACTTTTGAGCTTATTTAAGTGCTTATTTTCAAGCTTCCTTTTCAGCAAAATTCATTTGTTAAATTACCCTGGTGCAAAAGTGGGATTTCAAGCCATTGTTTCTTGGCTTATTCTTTTTTTTTAAAGTTCAATCTTTTTGCAAATTTTGAAAGCTTATAAGCTCCTTTATAAGCCCTAGGAAGCTCAGACCTTCATTTGCTCTTTTGGGTGCTTAAAATTAAGCACAAAGTAGGCATTGTTCACTGATTTGCATTCTAGTGTAGGCATAGCTTAATTTTATTTTCTAGCTTATTAAGTGCTTATTAGTTATCGAATTTTGTTCTCATTTACTTATTTAGTTAGCTTTTGAGTCTGTGTTTGCTTGTTTTTCAATGTCCTAGCTTATTGTATCTAAAAAAGGTCTAAAAGAATCCTGTCCTTGTGCCCTTTAGCTACTTAAGCAATCTGTCTGTTTTGATTTGTTTCTTTCTGGCTTATTTGTTATCTTTTCCTTGTTAATTTTAGTTACTAGTTGCTTATTAAGTGTGCCTGTTGCCTGTCTTTGCTTATTGGTCCTTTTCTTTGGCTTATTTTGCTAAAAAAATCAAACAAATTAGCCATTTTAAGCCTTTAGACCATTTAAGCTTTTTGCCTTAACTTTGATAGCTCTTTCTGGCTTATTAACTGCTTTTCACAATTAGTTGTAGTTATAAAAAATGATCATCATAATTAGTTTAATTAGTTTGTAAAATAAAATTTTAAAAAAAAAGTTACTGTAGCAAAAGAAAAAAATAGAGTGAGTGGGACTCGAACCCCTCACCTCCCGTTCACAACACACACATCCTACCGTTTGCCCTTGGGTCTTTTTCAAGACTTGAGTTGCAACATTTAATATAAGTCCACTTTTAGCCTTTAAGCTTTAAGCTCGTTTGGGCTTATTCTGAGCTTATTTATAAGCTCAATTTCTAGTTTTTTTATTTTTCTTAGATTTGTTTTAACTTTAAGTATTTTTCATAATTTTTTCAGAATTGTTTTTTAACATTTAGTATTTTTAATATTTTATTTTCTTTAAAATCTTATTTAATTCATAAAAAATAGAAAAATTATCAAAAAAATATTTTTTCTTTTTTAGAAAATTTTCTTTAGTCATATTTTACGTAGGAAAAATATAAAATCTTTCGTAGGGTCATTTTTACAAAAATTCAATTTTTAAAGAACGGTTTTCGTCTCCGTTTTCGTTTTCTCTCGTTTTCAATCCAAATCAACTCCGTTTGCGTTCTAGTTTTTTTTATTCTTCGTTTTTAGTCATTTTTAGCTTGCTAAAAGAAGAAAATAAATTTTAGGATTAAAATTTAACATTTCAGGTTTTTAAAGCTCGCGTTTTTACGTTTCCGTCTACATTTTAGGTTTTAATCGTTCTAGCTTTCGTTTTTAGGTTTTCTTTAATAGTTTTTACATTTTAATTAGATAAATCAATTCCAAATCCTTTCTCATTCAAGCATTTATCACCAAATCAACTTTTGACTTTCCAATCCGCTCCTCGTCGGGATAAACGACCAGGGAATTATACTCCCGGATATACTTTGATTTTCTTTGTAGATTTTGACTTATTACCTTGGTCAAAGGTATTTTGTCGAGATTTGCTTAAGTATAATTAAGTATATATACATATACTAACAAACCAACAAGCAATCAGATCATCTCCCGGAGAAAACACAGGAACAACAAAACCTGAATCTACAAATGGTGACTCAGTCATAAGTTGTGTAGGAGCTTGAGGTGATTGATAAGCAACTTATGGAACAATTGAGGTTTGATGATTCATTTGAGACTGAAATGCATGTGATGGTGGAATGGATGAATGATTGAATTGAGTTTGTGATGGATAATGAGATGAGTAATGTTGATTGGGTTGAATTAATCCATGTTGTAATGGTGAAAAGTGTTGTTGAAGTTGAGGATTGTTGTAATAAGACTGATAAGTGTTGAAGTGAGGTGGTATCATCTGCTGATTTGCAACGAATGCAAGTGGATCTTGATTGCGTTCACGCATAATACGGACTTCATTTGCATGGAGTTCGTGTTGTTCAAGATATTCATGAAGTTGATCAAAGTTGGAGGTATGCAAATCGTTAACTAGTTTGACATCCGTCACAAACTTACTCCATTCGGGTGGAAGACAGTTTAAGAACTTGGTATTAACTTGAAATTGCTCCATTTTCATCTTGTTGATGTTCATATCATTGATCAGCTGAGTAAATCGCAGGTAATACATATGAAGTGATTCCCCCTTGATGTGAGTAAACTTATCAAATGCATCATACAGCTTACATTCTCTTTCCTGCTTTGTTAAAGAGGTACCTTGCATCAGTAACTGAACTCTCTCCCATAAATCTTTAGCAACTCTGTGATGATTCACAAGTGAATAGATATCAGCAGGAAGACCTTGAAGAATTATATTGGAAGCTTTCATATCACAATCAACTTGAATTTTCTCAGCAGCAGATAATTCAGCATATTTCTTTGTTGTGATCGCACCGTTCTCTTCAACCGTAGGCCAAATGAGAGGACCATTTTCAACTGATTCAAGTATCATTCTTCTGTGCTCTCTATTTTGCATGTATAATTCCATTTGACTTTTCCAAGAATCATACAGGTCCTTGTCCAACATAGGTGGACGATTGTCAGCACCGGAGAGTATCATGTACTCAACAAGTGTATTCTTTTGTCCAAATGAAATCATTAGATCCATTTCAATGTGATCAGATTAAAATGACCAGATAGTGATTGGAGGTTGTTGTGTTAAAGTGAGTTTTGATTAATGTGGTTTGAGTCTTTCAGAATACACGGGATTTTACAATTCTTGATAAAACCGAGAAATCGAATATTCACAGGATTTTACAAATCAAAGAACAACCGTATAATTCACTTAACAAATGTGTATAGTTTTTCTTAGTCAAGCGTATAAATCTCCCAAGCAAAACGTATAAATCATAAAAAGGAAGATGTATAAATCGCCTACAGAAACTATGTATAAATCGCCTTAAGTGATGTATAAATCGCCTAAATAATTATACGTATAGATCGCCTGAAGAAATGTATAAATAGCCTGAAGAATCTTAACACGTATAAATCACCTAACAAACTTGTATAAATCCCCTGACTAATAAAACATGTATAAATCGCCTGACAATCTGTATAAATCGCCTTCACACAAGATTGTATAAATTGCCTGAAGGAAATGAAGTATAGATCGCCTAAAGGAATCGTATAGATCTCCTGACCAAGTGAACACGTATAAATTTCCTATAGACACGTATAGATCGCCCAATACACTACGAAACTCAAAAATCAAAAATCTTAAAAAGAATCACTTTTGACGTTTTACCCGATTTTTCTTGCACAACTAAACTATCTAAGACTATTAGAACCTTAAAAACACAAACTTTAACGTTTTTTATACGAAAAATTTGAAATCAAGATTCTTGGTACAAAACCCTCTTTTTAACCAAAAAGACTCAAAAAGATGATATTTTTTATGGTTTTTGAAAGATTTTCTTGTACTTCTAGTCTATACTAAGATATCTAAGAAAGAAAGTTAAGATCTTTATGGGTTTTAAACCCTTAAAAAGTGAAAACTTTTTGAATGGATTCGAACCAAAAACACTAGTAAACCGAGTAGATAAAACGCACACAAAACCTATACAAACACCTCATGGCTCTTGATACCAATTGTAGAATATCTTAACATAAGTATGTATTGATTCACTTAGAGTTTTAGAGAGAGAAAGATCGTTGGATGAACACTTAGAGAGAGAAAGAAAAATAATAATATTAGCTTTGTGAAAAATGTGACAAATGAACAACCAACACCCTCTCCAAGCTATGGAGAGGGTTTATATATGACTTACTATGGCCGGCTATGGACTCATAATTGGCTTATCCATGGGTCTTTGGCCCGATTATCTTTCTAATTTAACCATACAACTTACTACGAGCTATGACTAACTATATTGGTAGTGACCGACACTTTTTTGTATTTATAACATAACTCCATTACTGTTATTATGTAATAATGATTGAGGGTTGATGAGGGCTGGTTTGTATTTTGTGAGGAATGTGGAACAATGTAACTGGCCAAATGAATGAATTACACTGCAGGAAGGAAGTAGATTTTAAGTTAAGAGCATTTAAATATACAGCCCTAATAAATTTAGGGGCTGAATCTTTTAGTATTATAGATTAGTATCTCTAACCAATAGCTTAGAATAATTTTATTAGCATAATTTAATTCTTTTTGTATTTAATTACATTAAGTGTTTAATTGTGTGTTTAAATTACAACATTATTTAATTATACTCTATTTTGGTGATACGGCGTATTCAATAGTTGAATACGACGTATCTAACCTTTTAAACAGATACAGTGTATTTGTACTTTGTTGTGTATATGGAATATTTTGCAAAATATATATGGCGTATTAACAACATAAGTCATTATCTTTGCAAACTTTAAATTTCCTAGAATATATTTACTTTGAATCATGTCTTTTATGTCAAGAACATCATTTGGATTCCACCCTTTCCAGTTCTCCTATCCCCTAAGGAAACTAACTGTTAGGAATACAAAATTCCTAGAAAAGTCTCGGTCACTTCATAGATATCGATAGATAGCTCGTATACCAATATTTAGAAACTTAGTGGGCTAGTCAGTCCAAGTCCCATGGAAAGCCCATGCAAGCCAAGGCCCAACCGGTCACTTACTAAGTATAAATACCCTCTCCACACATGGAGAGGGTGTTGGTTGGTTTTGTATTCTCATTTCACTTATGAATTACATGTTTCTTACTTTCTCTCTCTAGAATACATCCTTCCTTTCACTCTCTCTCACTAAGTTCCTTCCCATCTCATATCAAAGATTACTTGTATTCTTCAATTGGTATCAAGAGCCAGGTTGTGGTGTGTTTAGTTTTTGTGTTTAAGCTTTCTTTTTGGTTCGTTTGTTTCATTTGCAAAATCATCCTTTATTTTTTTTTCTTTTGATTCCAAAGCTATTGTATACACTAAAGGATTATTTACATTGGTAAATCTGATCTAGTATCTTTATAATATAGGTGTACAAGCTTAGAATCAAGAAAAATATCATTTTTGTGTTCGAAAATCTTATAAAGAGCAAAATCTTGATTTTAAATTTTTCGGCTTAAAAACATTAAAGTTTTCATTTTTCTTGTTCCTATAGGTTTAGTAACACTAGTTGTACAAGTATTTTTGCAAAAAAATCATCAAAAAGGTTTCTTTTTGTGTTTTTAAGTTTTTGGGTTTTGTAGTAGTGGAATTCGAACAACTGAAGTCGAACAACTGAGTCGAACAACTCAATTCGAACAACTCAAGTCGAACAACTGATGCGAACAACTCAAGTCGAACAACCTGAGTCGAACAACTCAAAGTCGAACAATTTGGTTTAGTTGCAACCGAATAACTCTTCTATAGTAGGAGTCGAACAACTCATCTGCAGTGCAAACCGAACAACTCTTCTATAGTAGGAGTTGAACAACTCACTGCAGTGCAAACCGAACAACTCTTCTATAGTAGGAGTCGAACAACTCGACTACATGAAAACCGAACAACTCTACACTAGTTGAAACCAAACAACTTCCTTTAAGTGGAAACCGAACAACTCGTCTTAAGTGGAAACCGAACAACTCGATTTGTGTAGAAACCGAACAACTTATTTTGTATAGAAACCGAACAACTTGTTTTGTGTAAAAACCGAACAACTTGACTTCAGTGGAAATCGAAAAACTTAATTTTAGTTGAAACCGAACAACTCCACTCTAATTGAAACCGAACAACTCCACTTTAGTTGAAACCAAACAACTCCACTCTAGTTGAAACCGAACAACTCCACTCTAGTTGAAACCGAACAACTCATCTTGTGTGAAAACCGAACAACTCAACTTTTGTGGAAACCGAACAACTCGACAAAATAGAACTATACATGCTAAATAGACAAAATGGACGAATGATCCTTGAATCCGTTAAAAGTGGTCCACTCATTTGGCCTTCAATTGAGGAAAATGGAGTTACAAGGCCAAAGAAATATTCTGAGTTATCTGCTACAGAAGCACTTCAAGCTGATTGTGATATCAAGGCAACTAATATCATTCTCCAAGGACTACCACCTGAAGTCTATGCATTGGTTAGCAATCATAAAGTCGCCAAGGAACTTTGGGAAAGAATTCAACTTCTCATGCAAGGAACTTCCACATTTTTTGACCCGAAACGGAAAGGTTTCTTCAGATCTTTCGTTTTGTAAAAGTGTAAGCTTTATGATGAATTCGATAAGTTTGCTTATAAGAAGGGGGGACATCACTTCATGAATTCTACTTGAAGATTTTTCACTGACTCACTCAATGAACTATGAACATTTACAACATGAAACTGGAAACAAATTTCAAGTGAACACCAATGTTTTTGAAATACCCTTCCTCTGAATTGGAGCAAATTTGTGACAGATGGTCAATGTTCGAAGAATTTGCACACAACTAACATCGATCAGCTTCATGCTTATTTGGGACAACATGAATTTCATGCAAATGAGGTTCGTTTAATGCATGAACGCAATTCAGATCCGCTTGCTTTGGTTGCAACTCATCAGATGACCCAGTCTCCTTATCAAACTCATCAAAATTCACACCAAAACACTCAATTTCAACCACAAGTTTCATCATATCAGTCTCCACAGTATGGTTCACCTTATCAGTCTCAACAATACTCAACTCATCAATCATCAACACCTCTTTCAATCACTTATCCATCCAATGATTATCAGTCATCAATTCACCACAACATTTATTCTCCATCATCATCTATACCTTAATTGGAATATCCTCCCTCAGTTGATCAACAATCTGAATTTTCCCAACAAGAATCAGGTTTAATTGTTCCAGAAAGGTGATGATCCCATTGATGCCATCAATCACATGATGTCATTTTTTACTGTGTTGGGAATTAAAGTTTTCATGAATTAAGGATGGTGAAACAAGTTACAAGAATCAACATTAATATTAAGATACAACATTAATGTTGAGTTATTATGTTGATGAAGAGTTACAACAAGATAGAAGAACACATTAATGCTAATAGTTAGTTACATGCTTTATTAGGAAATGCATTCATGTGTATTAAATATATTGAATGGTTTGACTAGGAATTATGGAAACCATTAATAGTATTGATGTAGAATAATATAGAATGTATTAATAGTCTTTGTAACATACTTGGACTCCTTAACCTATAAAAGGAGGCCGTAGGGTTTAGAGAATTCCAATATCATTCACATCTCAACATTAGTTATCATAGTTAGTAATCTATAACTCTTAAAGCAGATTAATAGAAATCAAAGTTTAGTATTCATTGTTTTCTTAATACTATTGTGTAGATTCCGCATATACAATAAGTATTCATAGTCAGTGTTTCTCCATAGTCAGTCTGTATTTATACAAGTTGGCTATCACCCTTAGCATGGCTGCAAAGATCTGTTCAGTTTGGGACTTATAAGTGGTATCAGAGCCTGTGAGAAACTCTGAGTAAGAAGAACCAAAACCAAAACAAAGCCTTTATAAACCTTTACCTTAAACAATCACATCCATGGCAGGAGAAGATGATCAAAACATTAACAACCAACCATATAATCCACCACTACCAACACAACAATCCCCTCACACCGTTTCAACCATAAAACTCCTCATTCTGAAGAAAGGTGAATATGATATATGGGTAATGAAAATGGAACATTACTTGGCTCATACAGACTATCCTGTATGGGAGGTCATATAAAATGGAAATGTCCTGTATCAATCTCCACATATACACAAGGTTAAATCAAGATTCTGCCTCCTAAATCTACTGAAGAAATTTTGGCAAGAGAAAGAGAAAGAAAAGCAAGGACCACCTTGCTTATGGCTCTTCTAGAAGATTATTTAGCAAGATTTCACAATATATTTGATGCTAAAGAAATGTGGGATTCCATTAAAACCATATTTGGTGGAAATGCTAAGAATACAGGGTACAAAGGAAGAGATCAAAGAACAGGAAAGCAAGAACAGCCCAAAGCATTGTTAACTATTGATGTTGGTGTAATTGACTGGAGTGGACAAGCTGAGGAAGAAGAAGAAGATCATGCTTTGATGGCATTCAACTCAAACAGAGTTCCAGTTAGTAATGAGGTACATCTTGTTTGATGAATGTGTATGCATCATATATAAGCTTAAAACAATTGTATGATGAACAGAGGAACAATAGGAGATGCCAGTTATAGAAATACAGGCATATACTCAAGCTTTAAAGAAAGTTGAAGCATAATTAGTTGCTCATCAACAAAGTCAACTTTGGTATGAGGAAAAGATAAGGTTTATGAAAATTGACTTAGATGATAAAACTGATTGTCCTTACATACCATAAGAAACTATTGGCAGAAGCTGAAAAAGAAAAAGAAGATTTAAAAGCTAAAGTAGAAAAATGGCACAACTCTTCTAAAAATCTTAATATTTTGCTAAATAGTCAGATGAGTGCTAGGGATAAGGTTGGGCTTGGGTATGGTGATCAATTGAATAAAGGTGTTTTAAGTTATGAAAATGAAGTTTTCCAAAGTGTGTTTGTTAGTAGAACAATTAAAACAGAAAATAATCCTGTGAATGATAGATATGCAGAGGGGATGCATCTGTTCCCCCTCCAATGACAGGGATTTACATCCCTTCTGGACCTGATAAAGAAATAGATGACTCACAATTTACATATGGTCCAAAGCAATCTAAACCTAGTGAATCTGATGCTAGGAGCAGTGACTTTACTTCTTGTGAATCAAATACTAGTAAAGAAACACATGAATCTATGCCTGAAACAGTTGTCAATGAACCCACAGTAGTAAGTCAACCTAAAGTTTGGAATGATGCTCCTATCATTGAGGAGTATGAATCAGATAGTGAAGATGAACATGTGTCTCTACCCTCAAAAGAACAGGAAACACCTAGTTTTGCTAATACTATTAAGCATATAAAAACTCCTAGGCAAACTGTTAAACAACAAAACACATGCAGTAAGAGTCCTAAACCTGACAAAAAGGATTGTAGTGGTTTAATATCTAAAAAATTAGGTTTGGGATATGGGTTTACTACAAAAGCATGTTTTGTATGTGGAAGTCTTAGTCATCTTATCAGAGATTGTGATTTTCATGAGAAAAGGATGGCTAAACAGGTTGAACTAAACAAACAAAAGGGTAAGGGTAATGTTCAAAGGGAGAATAAACCAATTTGGAACAATGTGCAAAGAGTGAATCATAAGAACCAATTTGTTCCTACAACAGTACTAACTAGAACTGGAAAGATTCTAGTTAAGACTGCTAGAGCTAGCGGTACTAACAATGTTAGTACTGCTAGACATAATTTTAACAGTCAGGCAGGAATGTAGAGTACTAACTAATGTTGCCAGGAAAATTAGTACTGTTAAACCTTTTGTGAATAAAGTTAGACCAAAAACTGTTTTTCATAAAACTCATTCACCATTTAGAAGGCCTTTTAATAACACAACAGCACTTAAAACCACTTTTACAAAGCAAAAAGTTAATACATACTGGGATTAAATGCAGTTGTGTTATTGGCAAAAGGGATATGTTGTTAAGACCTCAACAGGTTTGTTTATTGTGAGAACCAAAAGGTATTAGTGAATAGAGTCCTCCAAAATACTATAGTGGTATCAATGACAAGGAAAATGTATATTTTAGGAGATCCCCCCCCCCCCCCCCCCCCCTCCTCTCCCCCCCCCCCAACAAGGCAGACTCAAGTCAGCAATGGCTTGGGTCCCCAAGAGAAACTAATACTATTAGTTATATATAGTTAGTGCTGCCAGTACAAATGTTAGTACTGTCAGTTTATTAGTATTGTTAGTATAGAAGTTAATACTATTAGTTATACTCAAAACTGCTTAGTATAATTACTGTTGTGATTATTGCACAAAATGTTATGGATTCTGTTTTCTTTGTCTGTTGAACTAACTTTTTGCAGGTAAAGAAAAGTCTTAAATGAATCTGTTATGAAATCCCTAGTTTTTAGGGATGAAGATTGAGATAGGATTGCCAACGTTGAATGAAGTCTCAAGGAAATTAATGTTGTTGGTTCGTGATTGGGTGCAAGATTAGTACTATTTGTGTACTTAATACTGCTAGCTTTAAAGATTAATGCTGCTAGTTTTACCTGATATCGGACAACACACATTTTGGTTCTCAGATGATTTAGACAAAACTAAATTACTTTCAGTTTGTTCTTAACTGAATTTATTATCAGCAAGTTTAAATGGAGATGAGAAGGTTTGTTAAGTGTTGGTTTAATCACCACACAACAAATGGTCATCAGTTCACCATGCTTAATAGGCATAAGAACTGGCTAGTCCATAAGCAAACGGCTTGTGGTAAAGACTTCTCAAATCCGTTTATGGTTGACAATTTACCAAAAATTGTAGGGTTCTCAACTCACCTTGCTTCATGGTTAAGAGTTGGCAAGTCCAGGATCAAACAGTTCTTGGTAAAGACTACTCAAATATGTTGATAGCTGATAGTTTGCTAAAAACTATATGGTTTATCAATGCACCATGTTATGGAAATGAAGCATTGGCTAGTCCAAAAGCAAACAGGTTTTGTAAAGGGACAATGTCAATTCGTTGATGGTTGACAATTTACTAAAAGCTGTATGGTAATCAAACTCACCATATTTTGCAATAAAGAGTTGAATATCCCAGAGCAAACGGCTACTGGTAAAGGAATATCAAATCCATTTATGGCTGGTAGTTTGCCAAAAACTACAAAACCAACTTAGTTGGATGTTGCTGTGTAGCTGTGATGCAGAAGAGATGAGATGCAAATTCAAGATTAAAAGCGAAAGTATGATCTGCTTACAATAAAATCACAAAGCAGATGATCATAAAGATAAAGAATGCAGTCAAGAAGTGCTTGATACAATCCTCAAAAGCTCAATCAGAAGAAACTTGCAGTTAATAAGTGAAGTTCAAGTTTAGGGGAGGATTGTTAAGAGTTATGTAATCCAAATTTTTACCATGGGGTTCATATTTGAGAGAATATTTAAAGATCCTCTCAATATAATGATGCATCCAACAATTGAGGATTGTTTCAAAATTTCAAATGATGTTGACAAAAAGATGACAAAGAAACAACTTAATAAACAAAGAAGTGTTTGGAAGCATCCTCCTAGTGATCAAGAAGCTTATACTGAAGAAACTTGATGTTAAACAAGTGAACATCAAGTTTAGGGGAGGATTGTTGGGAATTAAAGTTTTCATGAATTAATGATGGTGAAACAAGTTACAAGAATCAACATTAATATGAAGATACAACATTAATGTTGAGTTATTATGTTGATGAAGAGTTACAACAAGATGGAAGAACACATTAATGCTAATAGTTAGTTACATGGTTTATTAGGAAATGCATTAATGTGTATTAAATATATTGAATGGTTTGACTAGGAATTATGGAAACCATTAATAGTATTGATGTAGAATAATATAGAAAGTATTAATAGTCTTTGTAACCTACTTGGACTCCTTAACCTATAAAAGGATGTCGTAAGGTTTAGAGAAAATCATCACTTCCAATATCATTCACACCTCAACATTAGTTATCATAGTTAGTAATTTGTAACCCTTAAAGCAGATTAATAGAAATCAAAGTTTAGTATTCATTGTTCTTCTTAATACTATTGTGTAGATTCTGCATATACAATAAGTATCATAGTAAGTGTTTCCTCCCAGTTAATCTGTATTTATATCAAGTTGGGTGGCTACTCCCTTAGCAGGCTGTAAAGATCTGTTCAGTTTGGGACTTATAGACTGCTATCGTCACTTCCCGTTATCCCATTACCAATAACCAGCTGAGAAACTCATCAAACCCTAGGCAACAAGCTACCATTAATAATGAAAGAGTAACATTACAACCAATTCAGGGGAGACAAACTTCTGTAGCTGGGGGTACTTCAAGGACTTATACTCCGGGAGCAAGTGGAAACAATTCTGGAAAACAAAGAACATTTATCTGCTACAACTGCAAAGGGGAAGGCCACATGTCCAAACAGTGCACCAAACCAAAGAGGAAAAGGGATGATTCGTGGTTTAAGGTATTAAAGTGTTGTTGGTTCAAGCTCAAGCAAGTGGTCAAATTTTACATGAGGAGGAACTCGCATTTTTGGCAGATCCAGGAATTCTAAAAGGTCAAGCCATACAGACTGTCATAACTCACAATGCTGCTTATCAAGCTGATAATTTGGATGCATATTGTTGAGAATTGTTTAAAGCTCAAGATTGATTAGATCTCATATATCTAGGATGAACAATAACAATGATTGATAACACGCAGTGGAATAATAAAGAACACAATCAAAGTTATCACAGGTTTTTTTTTATTGAACGTTTCCCTATTACCCCAACTATAATTTGGGGCTACACCAACTAACTATGGTGTATTATTCGACTCTCATCAGTTAACTTGTTATCTAACTATCTAGACTCTCATTAGGAGAGCTCTAGTTTTTTATGGATGATGCATTTTTCTAAATGCCCGGACCTCCTTTTATAGCATAAGGAGTCCTAGGCTTACAATGAAACTAATAAAGATAATTAATAACTAAATCATTCTAATACTTATCTTTATCTTTGACCATATCTTCAGAATCTTCCAATTCTTATCTTTTGAAGACTTCATTAATTACGACTTTGGTCCTTCTTGTTTAAATCTTGTTTCATTCTTATATTTATTTTGTCTCATCAAATCAATAATCCCAACAATCTTCCCCTATTTGATGATGACAAAACAAACAAAGTCGCGTACGAACTTCATCATAAAGCCACAACTTCCCCTAAAGTTGAGATGTAATCATCTCCCTGAATGAAACAAAATCTTCAATGCTTCCCCTTGACTTAAGATAAGAATTAGAATCCTTGACTATGTCACCACACATAATAAGCTGCAAATCATATCTTTGTAATCTTTCTTCCCTTTTAGTATCATTATTAGGGGTCTTCTATAGATACCAAGCAACTTGTAAAACACTTCCCTTAAGTGGTGCATGTAGATGGTTAAACATTTAATCAATAAGCTTCCCCTAAAACCCATATGTTTACCATCTCTTGAATCTCGAACTCTGTAGGCTCCATGTAATGATTACTGATGAAGAAAACTGAGTATAACGAATTTGATGAAGAAGTTGAATCTCCCAAACTTGTGTCTTATGTCTTGCACTATCCACGTGACGTCAAACTTATAAATAAATCTGTGAAATATAAGTAGACCGCAACCTCTTGACAAAAATACTCATCTTCTATGAGACACATACTAAGTGATAACAAATGTGAGCATTGAGCACCTATAAGAAAAATCACACACCTTTTCTAGATTTTGACAAGTCTTCGTCAACACCATTTAAGCACGAACAAGTTATCTTTAAAGTCATTGTCTGCAAAACTATACTTTAAGATATGATAAGACACGCACCCTATGAAACCCAACTACAACATCAAAAGCGCAATAATCAACTGTCTTCGTAATCACATCTTCAAATAATCTTCAAACCGAGCCATAAAACAATAAGAATAAACTATTTGAAAAATAGTTATGTCTGAGATCCAAATCTATCTGAAAACCAAACAACGTGTATTACCCGATATCGTACAAAGCTAGCAGCACAAACTGCTTTATCGGACAACTCTGGCAGTATAAACATTCAAACGCAACAGTACTAACTTACTCCATATAACAACACTTTATTATGTTACTAACCCGTCGCTAAACTGTCACAAATCACTTGACTCCTACCTCCCATACTATTAGTGACGCATATTTTGTCGCTATTCTTTTGATATTCTGTTGCTAAGCTTGGTAGTACAAAATAAACATAGCAGTACCATCATAAGCTTGTATGGGCAGCGAGTAACATAAAGCATATAATAAACAGTATTAATAGTAGAAGTATATAATGCAATACCCTACTCCATGTTGCTCGAAACAGTATTAACCAACCATGAGCACATTGAAAAACACCATAAATCCTACGAGCTAGCTTTAATTGTATTTGGGCAAGTTAGTACATAACCAATCGAACAACATTAATAGACAAGGCAGATTATTAAGTTTTCAGTACTAATGAACTTGAAACCAAACAGCATCAAAACAAGTACTTGATCAATACATGTATTCGAACAGTACAAACCCAAATATTACTTGACGAGCTATCTTCCGATATCTATGAAGTGACCAAGACTTTTCTAGGAATTTCGTATTCCTAACAAACATCGAATTGGAACATAGTGTGGCTAAATTACTTGCAGAGAATGAGCAGTTACATAAAGAAAATAAGCATTTGTGTTAGGATTTATGGTTTCCTAACTTAGTACCGACAGTACAAATAGTTAGTACTGATAGTTATAGTTAGTATTGACAGTATAAAATGTTAAGTACTGATCAGTTAGTTAGTACCATTAGTAGAAAATAGTTAGTACCGTTTGCATCTTCTTGGATTGTTGCTGGAAAGATGTTGTTGTGTTGCTGAGAAGACAAAGTTGCTGCTGAAGAAGGATAGAGTTTAAAAGATCAAGAAATGATAAGAGTGTTTGGATACATCCTCTATGCGTTAAAGAAGTTAAAGAAACATGAAGTTAAAAGAGTTCAACATTCATGTTTAAGGGAGGATTGTTAGGATTTATGTTTTCCTAACTTAGTACCGACAGTACAAATAGTTAGTACTGATAGTTATAGTTAGTACTGACAGTACAAAGTGTTAAGTACTGATCAGTTAGTTAGTACCGATAGTAGAAAATAGTTAGTACCGTTTAAGAGATATGTATGAGATATTTTAGGAAAAGATATGTACGCGTTTTGTAAGCCTGTTAGGGTTTATCCTTGGTCTATAAAAGGATCCCTCTTGGCATAGTTAGATATATGAACTCAAGATATCTCATACAAAATCATATCTCAATAGTTAGTAATCTGTAATCACTCAAAAGCAGATTAATAGAAGTTATTATTTAGTTCTTCATTGTTTTTCTTAGTACTTGTGTTAAGATTCCGCATTAACACATAGTATTCATAATCAGTGTTTCTACATAGTCAACTGTATTTATACATCTTGGCTATCATCCTTAATAGGCTGCAGAGATCTATTCAACAAGGGAATCACACCATCTAATGATTATCAGTCATCAATTCACCACAACATCTATTTTCCATCATCATCTATACCTCAATTAGAATATCCTCCCTCAGTTGATCAACAATCTGAATTTTCCCAACAAGAATCAGGTTTAATTGTTCCAGTGTTCTAGAAAGGTGATGATCCCATTGATGCCATCAATCACATGATGTCATTTTTGACTGCTGTCGTCACTTCCTGTTATCTTACTACCAATAACCAGCTGAGAAACTCGTCAAACCCTAGGCAACAAGCTACCATTAATAATGGAAGAGTAACATTACAACCAATTCAGGGGAGACAAACTTTTGTCGCTGCAGGCACTTCAAGGACTTATACTCCGGGTGCAAGTGGAAACAATTCTAGAAAATAAAGAACGGTTATTTGCTACAACTGCAAAGGGGAAGGCCACATGTCCAAATAGTGCAACAAACCAAAGAGGAAACGGGATGATTCATGGTTTAAAGATAAAGTGTTGTTGGTTCAAGCTTAAGCAAGCGGTTAAATTTTACATGAGGATGAACTCTCATTTTTGGCAGATCTAGGAATTCTAGAAGGTTAAGCCACACAGACTGTCATAACTCACAATGCTGCTTATCAAGCTGATGATTTGGATGCATATGAATCTGATTGTGATGAACTTAACACTGCCAAAGTAATGAACTTAAACTGCCAAATTAGCTCTCATGGCGAAATTTATCTCACTAGGACAGACGCTCTTTCTGAAGGTACACAATCATGATAATGTGAATAATGATATGACTAATCCAGTTTGTGGTATCCTATGCCGTATTCTGAACAGTTAAATGTTGTGAACCATTCAGAGACTGAAATAACCAATGATAGCAATATCATTCCTTATTCTCAGTATCTAATTGAATCACAACAGGTAGCTGTTCAAAGTTCTAACTCTTCTGCACAACAAGATGATTTGATATTATCTGTGATTAAACAACTAAAAACCCAAGTTGTTCATTGTACCAAGACGAATCTGGAAAATAAAAGTGTCAATGATACTTTAACTGATGGGCTTGAAAGATATAAGGAACAAGTCAAAGTGTTGAAAGAAGGACAAAATGTTGCTTTAAAAAGTCAAGATAACGTTTCAGATTCATGTGCACAGTCTGTAGAGATTGATCATCTTAAACGAACTATTTCAGAACATTTAAAAGAAAAGGAATCTTTATTACAAACGGTTACACTTCTCAAAAATAATTTTAAGAAAGAAGAATATAGAAACCTTGATAGGGAAATAGCCTTAGAAAAGCAGATCAAACACCTAGATAATATCGTTT
>BQNB010052452.1:0-40486 GCA_026074375.1 Tanacetum coccineum
TGCTTGGTTGATGATCTCAAGTGGCTCAAGATCACAATGTCAAATACAAGTTCAAGGAAAAAGCTCAATCCTAAAGTCAAATGATCACTACAACATATTCACAAGAGAAAGTCAAGAGTACGAACTAAAGACTAAAGATAAAGCATAGTATGCTAGGTTTAAAGTTTTGTAAATTGGAGTGACCTCCCTTAGGGGGAGATTGTTGGAAACACAAAAGTGTCGGTCACTTCCAAGTTGTAACAGGTCTTAGCTCGTAGTTAGTATAATGATTAGATTAGTAATCTAGTCTGGCCCAAGGCCCATGGGAGGCCCATTCTAGCCCATCGCCGACCATAACTTATGTATTTAAACCCTCTCCTAGCCTTGGAGAGGGGCTAGTTGTTCCATTTTTCCATATTCCATTTTACACAATTCATCCATTTTCCATCCATTCTATCTCTAACATCACAACCCACATCTCACTCTTGTTCTTGGTTTGATCATAAGATTATTAGAATTCTACAATTTATTCTTATTCTACCCAGCAGGAAAGTCAAAATTGTGACAAAACACTTATTTTATTTTTGAAATTTTTTAAAATTTTCATTTTTTTGGTATTTTGGTGGTAAAAACGGGATTACGTGAAAACAACGGCTGCAAGTAAAATCAATTCGATAGATCCCCCCCATACTAGAACTGAACATTGTCCTCAATGTTTTAAGAAGGGTCTCTACATAAATCTAAACCATTTATTAAGTATGCTTAAAGATAAACGTTAGTCGATAAGATTAGGATATTGGATTCCCTTAATGAAGCTGAGGATTTGAAGCTCGAGTGAACGAAGGACAAAACCACAAGCACGAGAGGCTTTAAAATATGAGCAATCCTGGACAATAACAAAAAACATGAGAAAGGAAAAGGTGAGCCTCCTCACAACACACTTATTCATTACTACAATTATAATTAGGATAAGCATGGGTTGCCACCTACGAAGCGCTTATTTTTGTTAATCGATTCTTGAGCCTGACTCGATCCCCCATACTTGAGCAGGTCAAGGAGGATAGAAATGGAGAAACGGAACATCCAAGATAGGAATGTCCCCTCTAGAAATCATCATCGGGCTTTTGGAAATGAGTTAGAAAGCTTTAAAGCCCCGATGAGATAAGAGATGAGGAGATTTCTCCTCACCTGCAACAAGAATACCAGGATTGAAAACGTTGTCCTTATTTTCGGATAAAAATGGGAGCAAAGTATGAAACACTAGAGAAAGAGGATCACGGATAAATGAGATATAAAATTCATTCGGTGATAGAAATCTCTTGGATTGGACTTCAATGAATCTCCTTGGATCGAAAATATTATTTCTAGTTCCGAAAGGATAAGAAACTACAAGGTCAGATCCGAGGGAATCACTAGAAAGAGTGAAATCCGAATCCAGATGAAGGGTGGGATGGGTGGGTAAAATATTAGGCACATGAACTCTTGGTTCTCTTGTTGGATTATCAAAAATATCCTCCATTACATCCATAGTGAAATTTCCCGAATCAGGCTCACTATCACAAAAGAATGCTTCATAATATGGAATAGATAAGTCCAAATAAGAAGTGGGACTGCCACTACTAATCTCTTCCAGATTAAAGCAAAAAGTTTCAGATTTGGGTAAAGAATTATCAAGGTGTTAGTCTCCTCCAAGAAAAAGTTAAGAGATGTGGAGGAAGACTTGGTCACAAAATCAGAAGATGGAGTGGGATTATCTTTTAATGGTTCGATCTTAGCAATAAGAAGATTGACATTCAATAATTTTTCACGAAGAATGTCATCTTTGGTTGTTAGAAGAATATCAGTATCAATCCCTCCAACTTCTGGGATAACAATCTCCACTACCTCTAAGTTGACGAGCTTAGAATCGGGAGGCAATGCATCGACATAATCGATGTCTTCACTGTAGGGAGAATCATCATCACTCGAAGAATAATCATTGTTGGAATAGATGAAAGTTTCAGAATCATCTTTAAGAGTTTCCGGAGGGCGAGGAAAAGATTTAGCATACATCAAATTTTCAATAAAATGGGTATCTCCCTTTGGATCAAAGTCGGCTTCAACAATTCCCGGTGGAACTGGAGCGATAAGAGCGAGTTCACCGACGAACTCCTCGAGAAGGAAATCAATCTTAGGAGAAGATATCACATTATCATGATTAAGCATGGATTCAATTAGACTAGATTCGGCATTAAAATGATCATTACCATTTCCTGGTGGAATTGAAATGATATCATCTAACACCTCATCCTTTTTTGGAGAAGAATCATCACAAACGGTCAAATCACATTCACTTTCGGATATACCATCGGACTCACTTGGGGTATAGACAAGGTCCTCAACACTATACTTTATTAATTCATCCGATTCCGGTGCCAGAATAGTGTCGAGATGCTTATCCTCCATTATAAGAGAGTCTGATTTTAGTAAATCGGGTGTGATTGCGGAGGAAAATTTCTTGAGATATTCTTGTGTAGCAAAAGAAAACTCGTCGTCGTCATCATCATAGCAAATGGGAATCTTCCGACATTGCGAAGGCTCGGGAGTATAAGTATCAAGATTGGCCACTTGTTCTTGCCGTTATTGTAACCAAGTTTGAAACATCTCACGAACCTTACTCATAGAATCATTCAACACTTGTCAAGCTTTTAGATGATCATTCATTGAATCAATATGATCAATGATAAATTGCGAGGGTTGAAATTGGTCAAAACCAAAAGAATTAGAATTATTGCAAAAATTTGGCTGATAATAATTTTCATTCATTAGTTAACATTGGAATGTCTCATGAGGGCCCCCGCAATTTTCACAACAAGGTTCGCAGAATATCACTTATTGACATTGAAAAGTCTCATGCGGGCCCCCACAGCGGGTACAACAAATATATTGTTGTTGAAAACATTGAAAATTTTGTGGGAAATTATAGCCATAATGAGCACCGTTCCCACAAGACTCACAAGTACATCGTGGACAAAAGATACCATCTAACGAATCACCACACTCGTAACAACAATGATAGTTAATATATGGAGGCCTTTTTCACTAGGGTCCTGATTGAAGACGAATGGCTCTTAAGGTGCATTAACAACATTAGTTTTATCATTGGATGACTCAGAAGTGTTTTGGAAATTTTCATCTTCATAACAAATTGTAGAACAAAGTTCCTTCAATTTCTTTCGTAATAGAGCACATTGTCGACAATATAGACCATCAATCGGGTTTCCACACTTGGGACAATTCTAAGGGGGTCGTTGAGACGAGTCGGGTGTTTTATTAGGATCACGAACAAACTTGTCTACCAAACCCCCTTTAGAACAACAACGTAATTTATTGTACAAAGCTCCACATGACGAACATTCTTTAATCATGTAAATAGGATTCAAACGATAATCGAGTGACGCCATAAGAATTAAACAATATAGAGGGATAAGAAGAAGAATTAAATGGCAAAGAGGTTAAAGAAGATTATTTTTGGTTTTTCGAGTTTTTTAAACAACATATTTTATTAAAGGACAAAATGAGACCGAATAACTTAAACCAATAATCAACTTGCTTTACGGTAGCTCTCTAAAAGAAAAAAAGTACAAAGGAGCGGAGGAGCGGGAAAGCGCGAAGCTATTAAAAACCCTCTCATTTCAGGTCGTAGTTCCTCGGAACAACCCTCCTTATACCTCTCTTATAGTTTGTTAATCTCTTAAAGGTGAGCCATATTGATAATGATGCTCAAGTTGATAGCATTGTATTGATGATGATTTTTATTATTTAAAGACAATGTTTTTATGTTTTTGATTTTTCTTGTTTTTATATACTAATAAAAGAAAATGATTTTTTTTGTATTTTTATATTTTTATAAAGAAAATAACTTCACAAGGAAGGATCTTCAAAGCACTAATTGTCAAACGTTGAAACGACAATCATATACACTCCTCCCCGGTAACGGCGCCAAAAATTGATTTCCAACTTTCGGTACATATAAATAATAATACTACTTATATTAACCAAACCAAATCAAGTGACCCATGAAAGGTTTAAAGAAAGAAAATCAATAAAATCCGAGTAGTATATGATACTCTCGGGCGGTTTCTCCCAACGAGGCGTGCAATGGAGAGTCGAGAGTCGGTTTGATATTTGATGTTTGAATATAACAAGGTTGGATTGGGTTTTCTAACTCTACGGGAAAAAGCAATTAAAAGGCAAGCTAAACTAAAAACGAAAGCAATTACGAAATTAAAAACGTTAACGGGAATCCTAAAAAAACGTGACTTAAAACCTAATTTATCAAAATTTAATCCTAAAATGATTTTTTAACTTTTTATAAATCCTAAGTGACTAAAATGCAAGAACAAAGAAAAGTAAACCAAAAACGTAAGCACTTAAAGTAAAAAACAAAGAAAAACAATAACGGGATTCAAATCCCGTTCTTTAAAAAACCAAATTCTATAAATTTAACCCTACGAAAGCAAAATTAATTTTTAACAATCCTAAATGATAAAAGAAAATTTAAAAAAAAGAATTATATTTTTTTGACTTTTTAATAATTTTTTTATGAATTAAAAACAGATTTACACTAAATAAAAGATTAAAAATAGTAAACTAATTTATAAAAATCTGAAAAATTTATGAAAAGTAGCTTGAACAGTGCTAAATCTAAGAAAAATAAAAGGGTGAACACAGCTTATCAAATAAGCTACGAAATAAGCCCAAAATGGCTTATGGCTTAAAGGGCCAAAAAAGTGTTAAAAGGATAATGTGTGCAAAGGAAAACGGAAAAGACCCAAGGGCAGAGTGGTTTGTGTGTGTTGTGTTAAATATGTTGGTAGAGGGTGGTAGAGGTCCAGGGTTCGAGCCTTGGCTCACCCTGGACTTCCCACTTTCCCAACATATTTTTATTTGTAAATTTTTTTTATAAAACTTATAGAAAACATGAAAATAAGCAAATTTAAAACTAACAACTTTTTATGAAAAGTAGTAATAAGCTAGAAAATAAGCAAAATAGAAGACAGTTTGTCTTAAAGGAATTTAACTAAAAAATTCTTAACTGATTTGCATACAAGACTTAAATAAGCTAACATGAAGACTAAATAAGCTACTGGGGACTTAGACTAACCCTAAATAAGCTAACTTAATATGATTTAAGCATTTTAAATAAGCTGGGAATTAAGCACTTTAAACCTACAATTTCACAAAAGACAAAAGCTAATTAGACTAACATATGCAAAGAGGCATATTTAAGCTAACTTAAAGTGGGCTTATAGGAAAAGCTAAGGGCCTAAAAAGGGAACATAATAAGCTAATACATAACATTACTAAAATAAGCCAAGACCATGAAATTTGGATAACAATTAAGCTGGGAACAAGCTAACTAAAAGGGCAGTTTAAACATAAAACAAGGCTTTTAGAATCAAAGGCAACCTATAGTGGCTTTTGCAGCCCTAATTCTAGCTGACCAAATAAGCTCTAGAGGTCATAAAAAGCTAAAACAGCAAATCTTCATACCATAAACTAGATGTATGCACAAAATCAAAACTTAATTCTAACTTCTACTAACATAAAATTTAGATTTAAAATGGCATTTGATCATTTTAAACTGATATGAAAAGAAACAATTGACAGATTAGGACAAAGATGCATACCAACAAGCAGACTTAAAGCACAAGGTTTCAAACTTGAAATGAGACTTAATTAACACTTAAAACATGACTTTTAACAAACCTAAACCTAGAAGCGGATTGGTTAGCTAAGAACTCACAGATTCAAAAGATAATTAGACAAGAACTTAAAAATTACATTTAAACTTCAAAAACTTAAACTAACTGGTTTTAACTACTAATCTAAGCTAGGCAAAGCTTGGTTTAGAAACCAAACCAAAACTGACCCATTTTAACCCATAAACTGTGTAATCCCAAACACTCCTTTAAACTTATAAAAACATTTTTTTATTAAGCTATGACTTAATGAAATAAACTAAGTTTTGAGAAAAACAAATGAAGAAATAGGATTATAGGGTGCAAATATGCATTTACCAACCACATTTAAGCAGAAATCATGAAGCAATATCAATAAACTAAAAAGAAGTAAAACAGGAAGATTTACTTAAACTTAAAACTGAATTTTTCATTAACTCATTAAAAGATTACAAGATTTTTGAAAAACAATAAGTTAAGACTAATAAGCTGGAAATAAGTTAAAAACAAGCTACACTAAAACTAAACTAAGTTATTTTGCTCCTAGATAGCTTCATCTTCTCTTTCTTCTTTCTTTTTATAAGCCGTGAAGGTCCTTGGTGTGTGCTTGTTGTGTGAGAGGATTCCAAAGCATCATCCTAGCCCTTGAATCAACCTTGTTCACTTTAATTCAATCCTAGCCCTCAATTTTGCTCTATCCAATCAAACCACTTAGGATTGCCAATGTGTTCTTGTCTTTTACCTTAAATAATAGGTTATACTGGTTTGTCTATTATGGGGAGAAGAGGGGGTGTGACATTTTCTTGTCGTGGTACAGAGGATAGTGATGGATAAATAGTGCTTTAGGCGGGAAAATGGTTTTGGGTTTTGGGTTAACAGGGTAACAGGGTTAAAGGTTTAAAAGTGGAAAAAGGATTATGGGTGAAAAGGGTGTTAGGGTATAAGGGGGTGTAGATTTTACAGGGTTAGGGAAAAGGACCACAGGTGCAAAGGTAAAAATGGTTTAAGGGCTAAATGTGTTAGTCCTTAAGGACTAGCAATGTTAGTCCTTAAGGACTAACTGTGTAAACAGTTTAGGGGTGTAGGGCTAACGGTTGTTGGGTGTGTAATTGGGCCTCAAGTTTCTAGATTACGCCAGGATTAAGGGTTTTGGATTTAAGAAATAGATTTAGAACTTTAGGCTTTTTAATCATATAAGATTTGTACAATAAGCTTAATGGCTGACCCGACTTATTAAATGGGTGTGGGTTGGCCCATTTATGATAAATATATCATCGGCTTTGGTTTTTCATGTTCTTTCCAATTCCATGATCAGGGTTGACTTTTGATTTTGACTTGGTTGACTTTTTTGACTTTTTACGTTCTTTCCATTCCCGTGCTCGGTTTGTCAGTTTTGCTTTGTTTTTGTTCTTTTTCTGAATATCTATTACCTGCACAACACAAATAGCAAAACAAGCATATATTTGACATTTTATGCCCGTTTTTGGTCATTTAGGCTCATTTGTAAAGGTAAACAGTATGTGTAATTAAGCACATACCAGTCATCAATATGGAGTCCATCCAACAGAACGGCTAATGATTCGTCGGCATAGCACTTCTTTAAGTTGGATACATGAAACGTATTGTGAACCCTGCTCAGCTCTTGAGGAAGTTCAAGCTTGTAAGAAATGGCTCCAACCATTTCCAACACTTTGAAAGGTCCAACATATCTGGGGTTTAGCTTCCCTCGTTTGCCAAAATGTACTAGTCCTTTCCAAGGTGAAACCTTGAGCTTAACCCTATCTCCAACTTGAAATTCCATCGGCTTACTCTTTACATAAGCGTAACTCTTTTGTCGATCACGAGCAGCTTGAATTCTTTGCTTGATCTAAATGATTTTCTCGGTTGTCTCTTGAACTATTTCTGGACCAATGAGTTAAACTTCTCTAACCTCGGCCCAACAAATAGGTGAACGACACTTTCGACCGTAAGGTACTTCAAACGGTGCAGCCTTGATGCTAGCGTGATAACTGTTGTTATATGAAAACTCGACTAATGGAAAATGGTTAACTCAACCCTTTCCAAAGTCGATCACGCAAGCACACAACATATCCTTAAGAGTTTAAATAGTCCTCTCGCTTTGTCTGTGAGTCTGTGGATGATATGCAGTACTCATATCCAAATTCGTACCCAAGGCCTTCTGAAGTGACCTCTAGAAATTTGATGCGAACCTATGGTTGCGATCACAAATGATTAAGATAGGTATCCTATGCCTCGTGAATGCCTCTTTCAGGTACATTCTTGCCAATTTTTCCATGGTATTGGTTTCCCTCATTGGTACGAAGATTGCAGATTTTGTAAGTCGATCAACAATCGCCCAAATGGTGTCATAACCTTGTGACCACTTAGGAAGCTTCATGATAAAATCCATCATGATATTATCCCACTTCCATTGAGGTATCTCGGGTTGCACCAACAAACCCGGTGGCCTTTGATGTTCAACCTTGACCTTAGCACATGTCAAACATTTGCTAACATAGGTGGCAATGTCGGCCTTCACATTAGGCCACCAATATAGCTTCTTCATGTCCTGATACATCTTGTCAGAACCCAGATGGATAGAGTATTTTGACTTGTGGGACTCGTGCATGATCACAGTCCTTAAATTGCCATAACAGGGTAACCAACTCCTGCCATTTAAGCATAGAGTTCCATCCGCATAGGGTTCCAACTTTCCGTTCTAAGTTTCTCTGGATCCTTTGAATTTTTAATCAACATACCTCCAACATCTTTGTTCTTGATGTTCTCTGGTTTCCGTGCTTTAGTCTGAGCATTCAAAATTTGCTTGGGGAGATTCAAACCAATAGTCATGACTAAGGCTCTAACCCGTAATGGCTTATTCCATTCTTTATGGCTTAAGGCATTGGCCACTACGTTTGCTTTCCCCGGGTTGTAACGTATTTCACAATCATAATCGCTGAGCAACTCTAACCAACAACGTTGTCTCATGTTCAGCTCCTTTTGATCAAGAATGTGTTGTAAACTCTTGTGGTCTATAAACACTGTGCACTTGGTCCCATACAGATAGTGTCTCTAGATTTTTCAAGCAAACACCACTGCACCAAGTTCCAAATCATGAGTCGTATAGTTCTTCTCATGAATCTTCAATTGGCGTGATGCATAAGCAATCACATTCTCTCTATGCATCAACACAGCGCCCAAACCTTTGATCGAAGCATCACACTATACGATAAAATCTTCGTTTCCTTCAGGTAAATCCAGAATTGGTGCATTACATAACTTCTGCTTAATTAATTGAAACGCTACTTCTTGCTTGTCACCCCAATCAAACTTAACTCTTTTCTGAGTAAGCTTGGTCATTGACTTGGCGATCTTCTAAAATCCTTCGATGAATCTTCGGTAATACCTAACAAGACCCTAAAATTGATGAATCTCTGGTGGCGTTTTAGGAGATGACCAATCTTTTATGGATTCGATCTTGGCGGGATCTACGTAAATGCCTTGACTATCAATCACGTGGCCGAGAAATTATACCTTAGGAAGCCAAAATTCACATTTAGAGAATTTAGCGTACAACTCCTCTTTCTTAAGCAATTCTAGAATTGCCTTAAGATGTTCTTTGTGTTCTTTCTTATTCTTGGAGTAGATGAGGATATTGTCAATAAAGATAATCATGAATTTATCCAAATATGGCTTGCACACGCGGTTCATGATATCCATAAATACTGCTGGTGCATTCGTTAAACTAAATGGCATAACTTAGAACTCGTAATGACCATATCGAGTTCTAAATGCCTTCTTTGGAATATCTTCTTCACGTACTCGAAGCTGGTGATAACCTGATCGCAAGTCTATCTTAGAATAAACACTGGATCCTTGTAGTTGATCAAATAAATCGTCGATCCTTGGGAGTGGACAATGATTCTTCACCGTCAGCTTATTCAGCTCTTGGTAGTCGATGCACATTCGGAACGATCCATCTTTCTTTTTGACAAATAAGACCGGAGCTCCCCAAGGTGAGGAACTGGGTCTTATGAAGCCCTTGTCAGAAAGTTCTTGGAGTTGGTCTGACAATTCCTTCATTTTGGAAGGGGCCAACCGATAAGGTGCCCGTACTATAGGTGCAGCACCAGGTATCAAATCGATTTGGAATTCCACTTGTCGAGTCAGAGGGAGACCCGACAAGTCCTCAGGAAATACTTCAGGAAAATCTCAAACAATCAATACATCCTCAAGTCGCTTCTTCTCCGATTTGTCTTCAATCTCCTTTGTAGTAACATGTGCCAAAAAGATAGGACATCCTTTTAGCATGTACTTCTGCATTTTAGTGCACGAGATGATGTTCAAACGAGTCTTGTTTCCCCGGTCGCTTCCGTCACCACGAACAAATAAGGTTTCATTTCCCCAGGGAATGTGAATGATTTTCTCGGCACAAACAATGACAGCTTGGTACTTCGCCAACCAATCCATACCAATTATGACGTCGAAACTACCAAGTTCTACGAGCATTAAGTCTATGTTGAATGGGTGGTTTAAGAAATATAATGTACAACCCTGAATGATAGTGTTTACCAAATTTTCATTCTACCATGCAGCTAGTTACAACATCTAAATGATCTAAGGTAGATGGTTTGATATCAATTTGGGAGCTAAATGCAGTAGACACAAATCTTCTATCGGCACCAGTATCAAATAAGACAGAAGCATAGCGATTGTTTAGAAGGAACATACCCGTAATGACGTTTGAGTCTGGGTTTGTCCCTGCACGGCCTACCGCATACACTTTCGCTGGAGCATTGCCATTTCCACCTTGGTTACCATGGTTATTGTTTCTTAGCTTTGGACAATCCCTCTTGAAATGTCCCTGGGCTCCACATTAATAGCAAGTAGGTTTTTGACCTGCCCTAGTGCCCTTTGGTTGTTAGCAGTATTGGCATTTGCAGTACTTCTATAGTCGCGAGCCAGATGGCCAACTCTGTCACACTTGTGGCATTTTAGAGCACATTGGCCGTCAAGGTAATAGTTGCATTTTGAGCACAGAGGTTTAGATCCTCCGTAAGGTTTCTTCTTACCAGACCCTGCAGCATAAACCCTGCCAGAGTTTTTCCTCTTGTTCTGTTGTTGTTGTTATTGGTTATCATCTTGCTTTCTTTTGTTTTCACTCTGTCGTTCAGCAAAAGTGCGGATCTTCTTGTCCATCAGCTCAGTTGCAAATTCAATTGCATCCTGCATGGTTTTGGCTTAGATGCCATTACACTTTCGTGAATCATGTCGGGTAAACCACCTATATTTCTCAATCTTGTCTGACTCTTCAGGAAACATCCTAGCACACATCAATGCCAGTTCCTAAAAACGTTGGTTATAGCCTACCACGTCGGTACCTTTAACCTTCAAATTCCACATCTCACCCTTAAGTTTCTTAATCTCGCCCCTTGGTCAGTACTTATCGGTTATCTTCTTTTCCAAGTTTGTCCAAGTCATTGCATAAGCAACATCGTGACCAACATTCTTAACATGGAAGTTCCACCATGTTAGAGCACTTCCAAGAAGAGTACAAGTGGCAAACTTGATTTGGTTTTCCACAATGCAGTTGCTTATACGGAACACAGTTTCCATTCTTTCAAACCACTAAGTCACCTTGATGACTCCTTCAGTACCCTTAAAGTATAGGGGTTTGCATTTCCCATGGAAGTATGGTAAGTGAACTCACAGCAGGAGGAGCTTGCTCTTACCACCCGGCCTTGAATCATGATTGTCTTCGCCATTTCGGATTTTGTTAGCGTCACGTGCTGCCAATGCATTAGCAACGCCTTGGTCGATTAGCCTCTTAAGTTGCTTATCAGTTCACAGAGTAAGTGAGGGTGGTTGTTAGTGTGGGAATGGTGTTGAATTTGTTGGTTGCTTTTTGGTCGACATTTTCTTCAACATATAAGAATATATATACCCAATTAGATTTCTTATAAATCATAACAATCGACATGATCATATACACAATAAATAAGTGAGATCACACTCGCATAGTAAAATATACAATGAAAATTTGAAGATTCAACAATCGGTGTAGCAAATTAGTCATTCATTCATATAAATATCTATCATAGACATGGACATAGATATATTCCTTCCATATATAATCTGGAAACATACATGGACCTGGAGTCGTTACAAAATGTTCTACTACCAATAGGTTTCAAATGATAATATAAACACCTAAACCTTACTAAGCCCGGGAGTTACCCTATTAATACTTAGTAGGCTATACACATAGCTACAACATAACCAAATCTATGAACTACTACCGGCCTCCTTCGGTATCTCAAGTTATGTTGGACCGCTAGCGGGTCCCTACTAACTCTGGAGTGCTATCACCTGTGTCTGCAGTGTCCTCATCAGTGTTAGTGTCTCCATAAGTTGTACTTGTCGAGTGCGGTCTACTGCCCGCAACCCTTCAAACACCGTCTGGCCTCAGTCTCTATCAGTCTAGCAGTGCGAGCATGTGCGCGTCTATCTCTACGCAGCATGTTGAGCTGACCACTCATCAACAATCTATCATCCTATGCATCATCCAGTCTCTCATATATCTCATCTGTATCCTGTCTGATAGTCATGACAAAATCTGTCATCCTCTAGCTGAGCTCTCCCACATCGGTACCTACTGGTGTCCCCTACATGTCCTCAACCATTTCGTCCTATGTATCTGTAATCCCATAACCAACATCTCTGTTGGGGTCTCGTCTAATCTCATCATCCAAAGTGCCAACGAATCCATAATCTGATCTAAAGCCTCCAATGGGTCTAGCAGTGGGAGCAGATGAACTCTCACCGACCTCATATCTCAGACCTAGAGCAATACATAACCTCTTCTAAGGCGGTAATGTAACCTGGGAAACACCTGCTCTAAAGACAGTAGAGGGAAGAAGCAAAGGTGGTGATGGAGTAGTTAAAGGTATAGGTAGGAGTGGTGGTGTCCCTGATGGTGGTGTACTTGATTGTAGTAGCTGGGAAGTAAATGGTGTCTCGGCTCTTAGCCGGATCATAACAGCTCTATATCCCAAAGGATAAGTAGGGCTAACAGGTAGTGGTGGAGGTGATACAGGTAAGGGTAGTGATAGTATCTAAGGTAGTAGTGATAGTATCTGGGGTAGTGGTGATGACAATGGAGAGAGTGTTGATGGTGGTGGAGTAGGTATGGCAAGAAGTCTGGCAACCTTTGTATCTAAAGGAAATGATATGGGTATCTGATCTCGGACAAACATCCTAGCCGTAACACGGTGTACAGGTGGTGGGACAGAGTTAGCCAAAGCTGGATGATCCCCCTCCTCCTCCCCATCCTTGTCCTCCTCGACATCATTATCATCATCATCCTCGTCATCCTCGGATGACTCATCATCATCATCTCCTTTGTTGGCAGGATAATCAGCGGGGTTCTTCTCAGAATCCTCCTCAGGATCCTCCTCAAGATCCTCCTCATCCTTATCTGGATCAGAGTCTGCAATGTATCATGGTGAGTCAGTAGTAGGTGAGATAGTAGCATGCAGTGGCTGCTCCTCTGCTGGAAACACCTCATCCTCCGGTGGTATAAACTCTGGGTATACAGGCTCAAGAACAAACTCTGGTAAAGGTGGTGCCTGCTCTGGCTCCTTAGGGCCAGGCACATAATCCGGTGATGGTGGGGCCTTAAAAGCGGTCACCATATAAGCATAAGGGTCCTCTGGCAACATGGGCAGTCCATCGACTCTCGGAGATCCTATGTCTGACAGATCCTCAAATGGACTAGATACCTCCGTGTAAGTGATTGTGAAATCCTCTGAATCCGACATGACAATATCTAAAAATCAAAAGTAGCTTATATAAGTATTAATATAAGACTCTTATCATAATATACATAGTATTTTATAACATGTATATCAATCATGAATGCATCTAGTCTAACCAACTAATGCAACACTGTATGTATGTCCCATGAAAACCCCTTTGTATGAATGCAATGTTTGAAAATGGTTATAGTTCAACAAAAACATTTGACCTGGTTCTCTATAACCTTGGCTCTTGATACCAATCTGTAACACCCCTAAATTGGGTTGTAGCGGAATATGGGTTTGAGGGTGGTACTTCATAGATCAATAGCACAAGATATATATAAGAACGACCATTTAAAAGTCATTTAAAACCGATACATTACTGGATACATTGGATTTAACGAAAGTTGTTACATAAGTTTGAAACTTCAAATTGTTCATATCGTTCAAAATACAAAGATGTTAGACCATAACATATATATCTCCCAAAAAGTAATGTACCCAATATCTTTTATGCATGTGACTTTCAAATAAAGACCACCAATGTAACCCTTGCTTGTACCTCATACCTCATTGATCTCCTGAGAAAACATTGCTTAAAACGTCAACAATAATGTTGGTGAATTCATAGGTTTGTAAAATATATAATGTAGGACCACAAGATTTCCCTATGATAATGCAACAGATGCAAACATCATAAAATGTAATTACGTTTCCCTAAGCTCATGACACTGAAGCTCGACATGTATGGATTGCAATATAAATTTCCAACATTGTTTGTGATGATGTTCTAACCCGCAACATCCCAAATCCGACATGGTATACGTTCGTTGTCCGGAATACTGGCATAGTGAGCATGACTCACCCGAACAGGGATGTCAATCCCAAATAGATCTATTTATAACATTCACGCTCACAACGAGTAATTGACAGTTCATGATAATGGGCTCAGAGGGTTATCGCTACTTAGGCAAACACGTAATCGTAATGTGAAATGTCCACTTGCGTCCAATTGTAAGACATGCATATGTTTCTCACCCCAAAACTTGTAAATCATTATAAATATAAAACATGAGGCTATAAACTCACCTCGAGTGGATGAGTTAACAATGTAAATCAAATGCGTGAAAATGCGTCACAAATAAGCCTGAATGCAACCTAATTAATTATAAGCCGTATGAGTACTAAGTACTTTGAATAACTAATACCGTATATAATTCTATATAACTACATCACCATCTAATTGTATTTGTGAAATCATATTTATAAAGTAAAATGTTTATAAATATCTCTTTAGTAAAAACGACGTAACTTTCTCGTTTTAAATCTGTTTCTTACGTTTCTTATGTCCACGCTTCCGTATTAAGAAGAGTTATCAAAATATTACATTTTCATATTTAAGTCCTCTGGTGAACAGTACTTTTTACTGTTCATATACTTTTATAAATTTAACTATCGTAAACTCGTAAACGTCGTATCTTATTCATTTTAACTCCGATTTTAGTGATTCTTTCATGCAAGTCTTCGTAATTAAAAGTTTTATCTAACTAATGTATTTTCCAAAATGTATCTGAAATGAATAGTGACTTTTATTGTTCATAGTTTATAAAATTATTTTTATAAGCTTTAATTATCGTAAACACGGAAAAAATCCATAAATCCTTCGTTATTGATCTAAAAATTATGATTCTTAATGTTTTGGAATCCTAAATTATGTACTTTCTGAGAAAATTAAAGAATCATTTATATCAGAGGTGCAATTTAATAAGTTTTTATAAAATTTCTTTTATAAACGTGTTTATTATCGTATAACTTGCAAATGTCGTATCTCCTTCGTTATAAATCGGTTTTTCGAGTTCTCTACTTGCCTGCGATCCTTGTAACTTGTAGTATTTTATAAAAATATAAAATTTATACTTTAATTTCGAATTTAAAACAGAAATTTTAGGGTTTTTAGTTAAAATGTGTTTAAACTTGTTTTTATAGGTTTTTAGCTTAGTACACTTGTTACAAGTCCTCTACAGCATAATATATCACATGTCTCATATGTATTAGGTCCTTTAGTCCATTATTTGTCCATGAGTACAAGTCCTCATATTCCATTTGCTTGTAAACTTAACAAGTAACCTTTTAGGTAACTAGTTTATATATACTCTTTATAAAGAAATCAACACTTGTATAATACTTATACTTCTATTCTAACATGTATTTAACATTCATATAACATGTGACAAAGTTCATCAAACCATGAAATAGTGTAAAAATCCATTTTACAAGTTAATAAGTTTTCTAGATGGTGATTAACTATATAACATAATATACATAATAAATCACAAATGTAAAGAGTTTAAGAGTTTTAGATAACCTTAGTATGATGTATGGTGATGAACAACAAGATCTAAACTCTAGTTTAGATAATAAACCCAAGCTTCCAATACAAAAAAACCTTAATTTTATGAAATCCTTGCTTCTTTAACCCTTTTAAACTCTAAACTAAACCTTAAATACCTTCTTGTAATACCTTAGATATGTTGTAGAAATACTTAAATATGTTGTAAATAAAATTATATGGATTGTGTTTGTGTCTTGGTTGTGTGCCGTTGGTAAGAGAGGGAGAAACAAGAGAGATTGAGTTTGTTTTGCTAAGGAAAAGTGTTGTATATTTTATCTACTAGAATGCACTCTTACTTATACCAAATAAGCTAGTCAAAGTACTTGCAATTCTTGACCAAGACTAAGAAAACAATGGGAGAGATTTAAGGAAGCATAGTGGTCAATGTTACTAGTCTTGGACCTAAACCTTAATGAGTCTTGTGTTGTACAAGACTCAAGTTGGTATATTGTGTGCTATTGGTTCCCTTAGGTGGGCATTATCCTACGAAATCAAGGGGAGGGGGGTTATGATGTGCCTTGATATTTTATGGTAATATCTTGTGATACTTAAAGTAAATAAATGTAAAGGTTAAATGTTTAAGCATAAACTTGTAATGTGTAGTTGCTAGTTGGTTTGTTTTATGTACAATATGACTAACAATGTTAACATGGGTGATGTTTTATAAAACTTTGAGTATTAGGTATAATAATGGGTATTTGTTTAAGCGTAGAAAAGTTTTGGTGGTTCCAGGAATGCCTAAACGTATTTATCGCGAAACGTAAACACTTTATGTAACCAATCAAAATAAAATGTACAAAGTTAATAATTATCCTCTAAATAATTATCTAACACTTGCTTGACGTAAACATTTAATTGTTTGATGCTTGTTTATGTTGAATGATAATTTTTAGTTTACGCGATTTAACTTAACGATTAATATTAAATGCAAACGCATACGAGACTAAAAATAAGTAGTGAATTATATAACGTCGTACAATGACCTAAAATATGGATTGTTACACGTGCCTAGGAATGTGAATCCTTTCAATGCTAGAAACCTAACTATTAGGGCATGTTATGAGTGTGGTAGTATCGACCATGTCAGGTCAGCTTGTCTTAGATTAAATAGGGCACAAGGAACGGAAGGGAACCATCCAAACCAAGTTGCCGCAAATAATGAGGGTTAGGGTCGTAGAAACTAAGGGAACCAAGCTAGGGGTAAGGCATTCATGTTGGGAGCAGAGGAAGCTCGCCAAGATCTGAAATTTTGACGGGTACGTTTACTTTAAACAATCATTTTGCCACTACCTTATTTGATTCTGGTGCCGACTATAGTTTTGTTTCCACTACTTTTATACCTCTGTTAGGCATAGAGGCCAGTGAATTAGGTTTCAGATATGAGATTGAGATAGCTAGCGGGCAGCATGTAGAGATTGATAAGGTTATTAAGGGTTGCAAACTAGAAATCAAGGGTCATGTCTTTGACATCGATTTGATACCTTTTGGGCATGGGAGTTTTGATGTGATTATAGGTATGGATTGGTTGTCTAATCATAAGGCTGAAATAATTTGTCATGAGAAAGTAGTAAGGATACCACTATTGGATGGCAAGGTGCTTAGAGTATTAGGAGAGAACCAAAAGAAAAGATGATGCAACTAAAGAGTGCTAAGGCTAAAGAGAAGGAACAAGAAGAGATAGTAATAGTGAGAGAGTTTCCCAAGGTATTCCTGGATGACCTATCTGGATTGTCGCCTATTTGGGAAATTGAGTTTCGAATTGAGTTAATCCCTGGAGCAACGCCGGTAGCAAAGTCCCCCTATCGTTTGGCACCTTCTAAATTGGAGGAGTTGTCAGGAAAACTCAAGGAACTCTAAGACAAAGGTTTCATTCGACCAAGTTTATCACCTTGGGGAGCGTCGGTATTGTTCGTTAAGAAAAAAGGATGGTTCTTTTAGGATGTGCATTGATTATAGAGAATTGAACAAGTTGACAGTTAAGAATCCTTATCCGCTTCCTAGGATGGATGATCTATTTGACCAACTGTAAGGGTCACAGTTTTTCTCAAAGATAGATCTTAGGTCTGGATACCATCAGCTAAGAGTGCATGAAGATGACATTCTAAAGACCGCGTTTAGAACTTGTTATGGACATTTTGAGTTCACAATAATGCCCTTTGGTCTGACTAACACACTAGCGGTATTCATGGATTTGATGAATAGGGTTTATAGGCCTTATCTTGATAAGTTTGTGATAGTGTTTATAGACAATATCTTAATCTATTCTAAGACTCGAGAGGAGCATGTAGAACACTTAAGGTTAGTCTTAGAACTGCTCAAGAAGGAGAAACTATATGCTAAGTTTTCTAAGTGTGAATTCTGGCTAAGAGAAGTGCAGTTTCTTAGGCATATGATAAATGGTAATGGGATCCATGTAGACCCTAGTAAGATTGAAGCTGTTAAAAATTGGAAAGCCCCTAGAACTCCGACTGAGGTTCGTTCGTTCTTAGGATTGGCTGGATATTGTCGTAGGTTCCTTGAGAACTTTTCTAAGATAGCTAAGTCTCTTACTATCTTGACTCAGAAGTGTAAGACTTTCGATTAGGGTGAGGAACGGGAATTAGCATTTTAAACCTTGAAGGATAAGTTGTGTAATGCGCTTGTTCTAGCTCTCCTCGATGGACTGGAAGAATTTGTGGTATATTGTGATGCGTCCGGGATAGGACTAGGCTGTGTGTTAATGCAAAAAGGTAAGGTGATTGCCTACATGTCTAGGCAGTTGAAAATTCATGAGAAGAATTATACAACCCATGATTTGGAATTGGGAGCAGTTATGTTTGCCTTTTAGATTTGGAGATATTATATGTATGTGATAAAGAGTGTCATATATACAGATCATAAGAGTCTTCAGCATATCTTTAGTCAGAAAGAGTTAAATATGTGACAGCGTCGTTGGATAGAGTTGTTTAGTGATTATGACTGTGAGATTTGCTACCATCCTGGTAAGGCAAATGTGGTGGCTGATGCCCTAAGTAGGAAGGATAGAGTAAAGCCTAAGAGAGTTAGAGCTATGAATATGACCCTTCAGTCGAGTATCAAGGATATGATACTGGAGGCTCAGAAGGAGGTTGTGGATGAGTCTATAAGAATGCAGAAAGGTTTGGATGAGATGATAGAACAGAGAAGTGATAGGACTTTATACTACCTGGATCGAATATGGGTACCTTTGAAGGGTGATGTAAGAACCCTGATAATGGATGAAGCTCATAAGTCAAAGTACTCTATACACCCAGGAGCTGATAAGATGTATTACGATTTAAGATATAAGTATTGGTGGCCTGGAATGAAAAAGGACATAGCTGAGTATGTTAGTAAGTGTTTGACTTGTTTAAAGGTTAAGGCTGAGCATCAAAGGCCATCTGGCTTGCTCCAGCAACCTGAGATCCCCGTATGGAAATGAGAAGGAATAGCTATGGATTTTGTGACTAAGTTTCCTAGCACTAGTAGTGGGCATGACCCAATCTGGGTCATTGTGGATCGATTGACTAAGTCTGCTTATTTTCTACCTATGCATGAGGATTATAAGATGGGTGGATTGGCTAGATTGTATTTGAATGAAATAGTTGCTAGACATGGTGTGCCGATCTCGATCATCTCGGATTGTGATAGTCGTTTCACATCAAGGTTTTGGCAGTCAATGCAAGAGGCATTAGGAACCCGTTTAGACATGAGTATGGCTTATCACCCTTAGACCGATGGTCAGAGTGAGCGTACTATTCAGACTTTGGAGGACATGCTTAGAGCGGCACCAAAAACGTGATATGTCGTTGTGTGGTGTATATTTTTATGATTCAAGTTTTAAATTTATATTTTGCCGACTTAACCAAAAAACAACACTTTAACAGGCAGTGTACCCGGTCGGTGGTAGATTCGTGATAAGTAGGGTGTCGAACACTTGAAGCGAGGTTAAATCTTTCAATTTATTTATATTTTGGTTGTCTAATCTAAGTTAATTCTAATCTAAGTCAAACCTATGCTAATCCTATGCTAATTCTAATCCTAATTCTAACAGGTAAAAAGGGGGTTTCAACCTGAGAGACTGGCATGAGTTTGGTTGGTGACTATAATCAATTCAAGACACTTTAACCCATGCAAGCAAATTAACAGAAGATAAAAGAGCGGTGGAGCCTTATGATAGAAAACTGTATTAGCCATCATTAATCCGATTAGAAGTTGGTTTGTTTATACAGTGCAATGATTACTTATCTCGAAGGAAGTGTTTGGCTGATCCAACACTGCAAGTGCCCTTGGATGAGATCCAAGTTGATGCCAAGTTAAATTTTGTGGAAGAGCCTGTGGAAATTTTGGAAAGAGAGTTTAAGAAGTTGAAGCGGAGTAGAATTGCCATCGTCAAGGTTTGGTGGAATTCAAAACGTGGACCTGAATTTAACAATGGAACGTTGAAGATCAGATGATCTGATAGTACCCGCATTTTGTTTAGTGATGTTAGTAGCTGAATTTTAGGGTCGAAATTCTTTTAAGGGGGTAGAATATAACCTTTGCCCTTTTTGTGTTCTGAATATTCCATTTTAGTCCTTTGACTCTTTAACGTTTGTCAGTTTGTTCAGATATTGTACCGTGTTGACGATGGTGATTTTATGAGAATTGTGGTGATTTATGGTTTATTGTAATTAATAATCCCTTTTTGGATGTTATTATTTTGTTATTTGTATTCCGGGTGGTTTGACCTGTGAATTTTGAGAAATGCCGAAAAACGAGTCATGACACGTCCGTTAATGTCTGAATGAGTTTTTAAGGGTTTAAAGTTAAAATATGTCAAGTAAATACTCTAAGTTATTGGAAAAGTATTTTTAAGGTGAATAAAAATGCTAAGTAACTTTGGGGAGTAATTTACGGTTGAGTTTTATGAGCTTTTAAGTGATCCCGACACGGAAAGAAAGACCCGACACCCCATAGGATGCCATAACCGGTCATGAAAGCCTAAGGGGACAAGGAGGCTTAATTTTAGCCAAGATGTCCCAAGGTTGTACATTTATATGCCTCTCACTAGAACATTTCCACTCATTTTCTTTTCATTTCAAAAAAATATAGGTGCGTCCAAACTAAGCCAACCAAAAAACACCATAAATTTTCCAACTTTGATCAAGAACGTGATATTCCGGGTTGATAAAAGTATTTGGGTATTCATTTAAACAACGTTGGGTTGTCCGGTTCGTGTCGAAATCTACATTTTTAAAGAATTTCTTGTAAGTTTTTAAATTTAAACTTCGTTTGTCCTTTCGGGTTTATATTGATGCATAGATGTTAGTTGTACAAGTTGATCGTCCTAAAAATCGATTTTTGGAAATGAAACGAATAAAAGGGGTGTTTGGCTTGCGTCGAATAAGAAAAGAAACACAAGGGTTTTTTAGTTTTGATATTGTGGTCGTGATGGTTGAATAACATATGTTGCTAGATAGCTTATTTTTTATAATAGCGCGTATAGCGTATTTCAGGCTTATTTTAAGCTATTTCGTGGCTTATTTTGGGCTTAAATGCCACGTCTTATGTTAAAAATACCAAGGGAAGTGATTTTGATTATTTTCATGGTATGACGTATGTTTGTGGACTAATATTATAGCTTATGGTGGTAACCAAATGCGATACATAGCTTACTAGCTTATTTTCAAGCTTAATATATGTATTGTGAAGCTTATGGACTCACGACCCAATAAGCCCATTTATGCCGTGGCTTAATAGGAGGGCTTATTATGGTCCAGATTATTTTCTACTTATTATTATGAACTTATGTATATAAATAGGCCTTGGTTTTGGGCTTGAATCGTATTTTGGACGTATAAATACCTTAATGGACCCTTATTGGGCCTTAAAGCCCAATAAGTGATATATAGTCGTTTTAAGAGTTTTTGATGAACTTTTGAAAGTGAAATGTATTTACGAAGTGATATTGAACGCTATTTTAGGAGAAACGTTTTAGTAAACGTTAAAGATTGAGATTTTAGAATATTGTCGAAAAAGGGTCGAAAGTTTAAAAAGTGTTTGAAATAAAGGTTAAAAAAACCTTCGAAAACGTTGTATAAACGTACGGGTCATGTCGAAATTTTGTAAAAAGTTTATACTTAGAAAATGTCACTTAAGAACTTAATTTTTGATTTTAAATAATAAAATATTATTTTATTATTTAATTATTTTAATAAATTCACTAAAAGACAAAAATATAATTTTTCTCGAAACTTCTCTAATATGTTTATTATGAGTAAACGTCTCATTTTCAACCAAATTATGATTATTTTTACGGTGACTAAGGTTACTGAATGGACTTATCGAGATATATTTATAATTATTTATTATAAATATTTACTTATATTACTTATCTATTTTCTTTATTTAGTATAAGTATGTATTATTGAGCAATGAGATTGATATGATTGTTGAGATATGTCGTCAACCATCACACTACTACATTGTTACGGGTAATTGTATAACGCGTCTAAACTCTATGCATCAAACGTGAAGACTGTTTTGGAAAATGAATGCTTAAAATGGGACATTAACTAGACTAGGTCGTTGCGAACGTCGTTGCATTTGCTTGTGTGATTGAGATTTGGTTGCTAAAGACTTGCTTGATGTGAGTTCTCGTAGCCCCACTTTTACTATTTTTTTTTCGTTGGGGGAAAATGATACTCAAATGTGTTTTGAAATGTTTTGAATTGAACTATGCGAAATGTGGTTTTGTTTTTGGGACAAGATATGTACTTATGACTGCTATGTGAATATTATGTGTTGCATGATTGTTTGGATCGGCGGGGTACGCCTATCCCAGTATTTGTGTGGTTATTGGAGCGGATGGGTACGCCTACCCTGGTATGTGTGAGGTCCTGCCCTAATCTAGTGCTCCAGCTGGTAGGCTCTTTAGGTGCGTAAGTGACATATGGAGATCGACTAGCAAGATTTCTAGGTCGTGTTACATGATTAGCAGGGATGCTAAGTCATGGGTTGTTCGCATATATTCACTGTCATATTGCACTATTGTCCATGTTTTGAAATATTAGCACAACTTTTGGGTTTAAGGTCAAACCTACGAGATCACCAACATTATTGTTGACGTTCTTGAGTATCATTTTCAGGTGAAGTGAAAGAGGAATAAGTTGGTGATATGAGACAGCAGACTTAGAATTATCCCATGTGGATTTTTCATGTGAAGTCTTGCTTGTTTATTTTATTTGGTTTTCGTATTTAGAAGACTTTGGTTTAAGTTTGGATTTGGACCCCTGTGTGGGCTATTGGAATTGTAAGAGGTTATCGATTTGATTGTGATTTAGGACATCACTCGAGGTTGTTCGAGGTTGATGTTCTTCGTAACACTTGAAGTTTATGCATTGTAGTTTTCTCTATATTGTATCTTGTGTTATGATTGATCATTATGTTGCGCTCCCAAGTTTCTGCCATTGTCGAGGTGTGATATTTTGTTACAATGACTAAAAGCTAATACCTTTAGGTATTAGCCATGTATATGATAATTTAATGTTTGGTTTGTCTATATCGATTGTTTACTATTTGTAGCATGTTGATTATGTTTACCAATTGATATTTGTTTATGTTTGATTATGTGTTTAATCTATCATTCAACTGGATCTTGTTATATGGACCAAGTAGACTAGAGTCTAGGATAGAACTACATATAGCTTATATGTGACTCTAGATTATAAGACTAAATATTTAATCTCCTAGTGCCTCCCTGGTTTAAAGAGTGGTAGACTAAGTGGTGACTTAGGATTACAAATAACATTCTGTGGCCTTGCTTTGGGTCATGACAAACCATAGACTACCAACATATATATAGCGATTAAACATAAGTGGGTAAAGCCGCGATGAGCTAGGTTTTAGTATTCACTGGTATAGCCTCCTAGATAAATTATAATCGACGGATGTAAGCTTTAAGAGAATTTAGGTTAATTGTGACATGATTAACTTAATAATGTTTAGGGAGAAGAACCACTTAGACTTAGGGAATGATATAACACCAACAAAGTAATACAATCATTGCACACATAGAAAATTCATGTGTTTTATTAGATTAAACTGGCTAATACGTTTTCCTTACATTTGTGCTAGACCGCTCTTTTACCGTTTGTTTATCTACTTGGCGCCACTGTCGGGGAGTGAAATTGTTTAATTCTTGTTTATTAGTGTTTTAGTTTAGATTTATTGTGTTTAGAGTAGTATAGTTTGCATTGTATAATTCTTCATATTTGTGTGTTTGAGTATTTTTATTGTTTTTCTGCATTGTTAAAATTTCGCTGTTATTATTCTGTTCGAATACCGGATATGGCATATTCATCTCATTGAATACAGCATATCCATTTTTAAAAATCAATACACCGTATTCGTATTCAGGCGATCAATACGGCGTATTCAGTCAATTGAATTCGTTGTATCGATCATCATATACAACAACAGACTTAATTTTTTGTGTTTAGTTTTCTGTATGTTCTTTCTTTTGAGCCTATCCTACTGATATTTTAACCTTGTTTTTAGGTAGTGCATGACCAAGAGTTTAAAGAAAAATCTCATTGAACCATACGAAGAACCTGAACGAGTGTTACATTCAACAAGCAAGCTTTTCACGCCATGAACGAGTGTTACATTCAACAAGCAAGCTCGATTATTCGAGTTCAGGAATTCGATCTATTTTCTGATCACAAAGATCAGTTTAAGGAAGAAATCACAGAAACAATAGGGGAACCAACAATGGAGGAGTACATGACGAAAACCCGAGATGACTACGGTTCGAGAATTGCTAGACCGAAGTTTGATGAGAAAGCTAGGTTTGAATTGAAGGGTCAATTTCTCAAGGAATTGCATGAAAATACTTTTAGTGGATCGGATAATGAAGATGCAAATGAACACATTGAAAGAGTTCTTGAGATAGCTGACTTATTTACTATACCTGATGTAACTGAAGATCAACTTATGCTTAGGATTTTCTCTATCTCACTCACTGGAGCCGTATGTAGATGGATTAGGAATAAACCAGCTGATTCGATTACTACTTAGGAAATTCTTAAAGGAAAATTTTTGAGCAAATACTGCCCACCTGCTTATACTGCTAAGAAGGTGGAGGAAATCAATAACTTTCAGCAAGAACCGGATGAAACTCTTTATCAGGCTTAGGAACGATTCAAGAAACTTTTGGCGAGATGTCCTCAACATTACTTAACCGATATGCAGGAGGTGATCTTGTTTTACATGGGATTGGATGTCCCTACTAGATAAATCTTGGATTCTAAGGGTGCCGTGCCAATGATGAACGATGCTAATGCTAAGAAAGCCATCCAAGAAATGGCCAATCATTCTCAAAAATGGCACAATGGAACATCTACTCGGCGAAGAAGTAGTGACACTTCTGATGGACTAGATGCTATTCAAGCTCAACTGAACAATCTTGGCAGGGAAATTAAAAAGGTTAATGAAAAGGTATATGCTGCTCAAGTGGGATGTGAATCGTGCAATGGACCTCATTACACTAAGGATTGTCCATTAAAAGAAGAAGGAAAAACACTTGAAGAAGCGTACTACACTCAATTTGGAGTACCATTCCCCCAAGGAGGAAGATATAGAGCAGTTGCTCCAGAATTATACCAAAGAGATAATGGAAATCCTTTGTATCAGGAGCGAAGGCAAACTATGGAAGAAACATTGAGCAACTTCATGGCTGATCCGCAAAAAGACATGAAGAACACTCTACTTTGATTAAGGAAATTCGAGCTTCAACAGATGCTGCAATCAGAAATCAGGGGCCTCAATCAAAACGCTAGAGATTCAAATTGTGAAAATGAGCAAGGTACTTCAAGAAAGGGGATCTCAAAGTATTCCTGGCTCGACTAATACAAACCCGAGAGATCATGTCAAGTTAATTACGACTACTAAAGAAGCTAAGTCGCCATCAATATGCTGTATTCGACCTAATCGATACGCAATATTGAACCAAAAGAGAAACACACACTAGATCTCTCCCGGCGATAGATACCACTTGTTATATGTCATGTTTTCATAGTAATAATCATGCGAAAGTGTTAGAATAGAGGAGAGGAGCTAGAGAGCATTTTTTTATCATTTTCTAAATTTTCATTTTAAAGAAAAAATAGAAATAGGAGGGAGAAGTGAATTACAAAATGTAAAGACTTGTATAAATACCCCTCCTAGATGGGTATTTATACTTATTGCTAATCCTATTCTATTTTCCTAACTTTAGTCAAACCTTGGTCAACTTTACTTAACTTTGACCAAGATAGACTTTATTACATTATAATTACTAATAAAACTATAAAACAAAACAAAACTATACAAAGACCAATTCATATAATAATAAACACTTTTCTTAAACCTAACAATCCCCCCTAAGGGTTGATTATTACAGATGCTTCATCGTCAGTAGAATTGGTCTTCCATTCACAAAAGATTCTTTTTGTCAAAATATCTTTTTGCCATGTATCCCCCCTTTAGGAGGATCAACATTCCTATGATGTTCATCGTGATATACGAAAAGTTATTGCTTGTCAAACTTTGCTTTCAAAATTTCCCATAATTCTGGATCAACAACTTGATCTTGAGGTTTTGACTTCATATTCAAATATAACTATTATTGTGATGAGGTGTCATTTTATACACTTTTTCAGGGTCGTTTAACCCCCTAAATCGTGCATTTATGCCCAAAATAGGTACTTAATCGTTCCTTTTCAGGTATTTCTCATTTGGAAGGCATTTGGAAGAATTACACGTGACTTGGGCTCATTTGGAGAAGAAACGGACAAGACTACGGACCTACACCAACATTGATCAAGAATTTCTCTACAGTGGCTGGAGATGGTGTCACAGATACAACGTGACGCCGTCACCACAAAGATCAAGACGGCGTCACATGATTCCATAACGGCGTTAGAGCATACGACCAAGCCCATTATCTAGAATATTCTCTTTCATAACGGCGTCATGATTAAAATGCGACGTCGTCACAGCGATTTTCCTATATATACAAACCCGAACTTAGGGTTTTGAGTATGTAACTTTAGAATAAAAAGAGGGTACGAACCCAAGTTCGTTTAGCAGCTGTAAAAGACGATTTTAGGGCCTAAAAACCCTATTGTACCTCTTCTAATTCATGTTTTATTCAAGTAAGGTTTACTTAATCATTCAATATATCTATGAGTTGTTTGATTTATTGTTCTTGCTTTATCTTCAACATGCTTGGCTAAACCTCCTATTGTGTTTATTTATGATTGTATGAAACCTATAATGTAGATCTTAGTGGTGTTGCTTCTTGTGATGGATGTGCACGTTAGGTCTTAGAAAACCAGCTTTTGTCTGCATCGCTGTTGATATGTCTAGGAAAACGTGATTGTGTTGAAATGATATCATCGGGTAACAGCCTTCATACTACCTTACCCCCTAATATGGTTGATCTGCTCTTAATATATTTCACATGCACTTAGTGTACTCCTAGGGGCCGTGTAATAGTCTTTATACTACCTTACATATGCGTTGCTCTAGCGGCATACTAAGTAGATTGCGGGTTCATGTAATTCGTTCATGCTTTAGGAAATAGTTACACAGATCATCACAAGTGTGACAAGGCAACAACACTAGGAGAAGCAATCTAGGGAGTAATACATGATTAAATAAACAGTCTTTTATCTTATTGTTATCACCAGTAGCTTAGTTAATATTTAGTTTAAACAGCTAAAACCAAACCTCTCTCCAATTATATGATTTACTTGCTTTCCATAAAATATAAAAATACAAAAATACAAAAATAATCTTCTCTCAACCCTTAGAATTCTATTAGATCGTGATCAAGCCTTCCCAACCTATTTCTCGAGTAAACGATAAACAACCTCGAGTCTTGCCTATACTACACTACAACGATTAGGTGCACTGCTTTGGGAGTTGTAAAACTTCTCGTGTAGAAGTCCTACGACGATCGCACATTAAGTTTTTGGCGCCGCCGCCTAGGGAATAGTTAGGTATTGATCATAGTTTAGATTAGTTCTACTTGCTTGAATCCTTTCAAGTAAGATTTAATTCCCGCATATTAGCTTTCTTGTAGTGTATCTTTTCTTCGTTATTTCTGTTTTGTAAATCTATCACCATGACACGTAGCACCGTTAAAAAGTTAACGGAACCTCTCGACGAACCCGAAAGAGAATTTCGAAGGCTTAGGAGAGCTGTTTTGCGATCACATCAAAATGACTCTCTTGCTATTGCCGGAAGAAACCTCTTTGACGATGAAGCATCTTCGTCCAACAACACCGAACCTAAACCGCCAACCCCTCCCAAGACCTTGCATGAACATTCTCGCCCCACATCCTCCAGTTTCCAAAATCTAATCACCGTTCCAACCGAACAAACCGGAAGAATCGTTGACTCACGTGACATCTGGTTGATTTAAAATACATGCACTTTCTAGGGACTAAGAACCGAGGACCCCCTCCGCCATGTTAAACACTATAAGTATCGTTGATAACATTCAAGCTGACGGAGCCACAAGGGATACATCTAGGTTAAGATTATTCCACTTCTCCCTCAAAGGAAAAGTGGCAGAATCGCTTGACAGAATACCCCCCACTCAAGTCACAATGTGGGAGCAGCTCGTGTCACGATTGCTTAACCATTTCTTTCCGGTTAGACGTACCTCAGCCCTTAGAGACCTAATCCTTTGATTCAAACAAGGAGATGACGAACCCATCAAAAGGGCCTGGATTCGTTTCCAGGACTTAATCAACCAAGTCCCCCATCATGGAATACATAAATGGCTTCTGGTGCAAATCTTTCATGATAACATATCCCAAGACGATCGTAGGAAACTCGACCAGTTCACTTAATTCCGCATCCACTCTCTCACCGAATAAGAAGGGTGGATTCGAATTGAAGAATATGTCCAATACCAAGATGATCTATGGGATGACATGTCACCACCCTTGAACATTTCTTCCATTTCGGAAACAATGCAACCCACATTCAGGGGGCGCTTAAAAAGGGCTTGCCATCAAATCTCCTACCTCAAAACACCTACTCGAGAAGTCAGGCTAAAAAACCCTACCTAATCTGCGACTACTGCAGAGGATCTCACGAGGCCGATGAATGCAAGCAGCTTAGCCAGGCTAAACAGGTATGCTTATCCGGGGGATACATCTATAATGACCCTTCCCTTCTGAGGTTCTATCAGAATGACGATACCTTACCATGGGGGAACATCAAACGTAAAGAAAAAGGGGAGGATGGCCCCAAATGGATTGTCATAAATAAGTTTGAGGACGAGCTCGCCAACTTCATGCTTGAGAAAAAGTCTCACGCAAAAGGGATAGGAAATATGCTTGTCCAACATCGTAAGGAACTGCGTGAATAATACTCCCAAATACTTTCAACGATTAGCAAAAGCGAGACTCCAAAACCTAAAGCACCGACCATCGCCATAACAACCAGATCAAGAATTAGCATACGAGACCCACCTTTTCCAGCCCTACCACGACCAGCGACTGGCAACTTCACCGAAAGGGAAACCGAAAAGGAAGGGCTTGAGGGCACCGAACCAAACATTACACAAGAACCCGACCTTCGGCCATCCATCCTTTACCTGCCTTCCAAAACATCCAATCTACCTTTTCCATCCAGATTAAAGAAGCAGAAAAAGGATGACGAGGATGAGCGGCTTCTATCAATCTTTAAGCAGATTCATATCAATCTGCCATTCCTTGAAGCAATGATTCACATGCCAAATGGAGCTAAGGTTTTGAAAGACCTACTTTTGCATAAGGAAAAACTTGAGAAAGCAGCCTCCTCAGTCAAACTTAGTGCGGAGTGTTCCGCTATCATTCAAAGGAGTCTGGCTCAAAAGGAAGGAGACCTAAGAAGCTTCATACTGCCATGTCTCATCGGACCCCTAGAAGTAAAAAATGCCTTGTCTGATTTAGGGCAAGTATTAACCTTATGCCACATTCTCTCTTTCGAAGATTAGGGATTTCTAAACTTAAACCTACCAAAATGAGTATTCAGTTGGCCGATCGGTCCATCAAATACCCCATCGGGGTCTGCGAGAATCTATTGGTAAAGGTAGGCAAATTCATCTTCTCGGTCGATTTTGTGATTCTAGAAATGGACGAAGATGAGCTAGTCCCAATCATTTTAGGACGGCCCTTCCTCGCTACGGCAAGGGCTGTGATCGACGTACATGAGGGAAAATTAAGTTTAAGGGTCGGAAATGAAACCATCACCTTCAACATTGGGAAATCTTTAAAATCCAAACACTTCCGCGACAACTACCTATACTGCGCCGATCACACTACTAAGCTGATCCATGAACAATGGGTCAACACAGTAAACCATGACGGAAAATGGACTGAAGAAAATGAAGAGGAAGATTCTAACAAAGCACTCGTTGTTTCTTTCTACCGGAGGACATAACTTGTGGAACCACTTGAATGGAACTTGAATGGAAAGCCCCGGAAAATCGATTAAAACCATCAAGCGTAGAACCACCCAAACTCGAATTAAAGGAATTACCTAAACATCTTGAGTATGCTTTCATCCAAGAAGACAACCAACTCCCGGTGGTCATCTCATCAGCATTATCCACCGATGAAAAAACCAGACTTCTCGAGGTTCTTCGAAATCATAAAGGGGCAATCGCTTGGAGTATTGCGGACATTAAAGGAATTGACTCGTCCTTTTGTACCCGCAAAATCCTCATGGAATATGAGTTCAAACCAAGTGTCCAACCTCAAAGACGGGTTAACCCCAACATCAAGGAGGTAGTAAAAAAAAGTCATAAAACTCCTTGACGCTGGATTAATCTATCCCATCTCCGACAGTCCATGGGTAAGCCCTGTCCGGGTTGTCCCAAAGAAGGGAGGGATGACTGTAGTAAAGAATGAGAATGACGAGCTCATCCCATAATGGACCGTCACTAGATGGCGCGTGTGTATCAACTACCATAAGTTGAATAATGCGACCCGAAAAGATCACTTTCCACTTCCGTGCATCGATTAGATGCTCGAACGATTAGCTAGGCATGAATACTACTGCTTCCTAGATGGGTTTTCTGGATACTTTCAAATCCCTATCGCACCTGAGGATCAAGAGAAAACCACATTAACCTGCCCTTACAGGACCTTCGTATACAAAAGAATGCCCTTCGGATTATGCAATGCCCCAGCCACTTTTCAACGCTGCATGACAACAATATTCCATGAGCTTATCGAGGATATCATGGAAGTATTCATGAACGGCTTCTCCGTCTTTTGTAGTTCTTTTGACCACTGCCTCAAAAACCTGGAGAAGATGCTAAAAAGGTGTGAGGAAACCAACCTTATATTAAACTGAGAAAAATGCCACTTCATGGTGAAGGAATGGATCGTTCTTGGTCATAAAGTCTTAGGTTCTGGGATTGAGGTCGATAAAGCAAAAATTGAGGCAATTTCCAAACTACCATATCCAACGAATGTAAATCCGTTCGAAGCTTTCTAGGACACGCCGGTTTCTATAGAAGGTTCATAAAAGATTTCTCACAAACCGCGCGCCCAATGACCCAGTTCCTAGTGAAAGTTGCACCCTTCAACTTCTCTGAAGAATGCATCTAAGCATTCGACACATTAAAACATGAACTGACACAAGCACCAGTCATGATGAAACTAGATTGGTCATTACCATTTGAAATCATGTGCAACGCAAGTGATTATGCTGTCAGGGTAGTACTTGGACAAAGAATCGACAAACATTTCAAACCCATACACTACGCCAACAAAACAATGAACGAGGCATAAGAAAACTACACAACTACCAAAAAAGAGCTCTCGGCTGTTGTCTTTGCATCAGAAAAATTCTGTCAATACCTGGTCTTATCCAAGACCATCGTTTTCACAGATCATTCTGCCCTACGATATCTATTCATAAAACAAGATGCAAAACCACGCCTAATTCGATGGATCTTGCAACTTCAAGAATTCGATATCGAGATCCATGATAAGAAAGGTGCTGAAAATCTTGCAGCTGATCATCTCTCCCGACTCGAAAACCCCAACCTAAGGAAACTTGTTAATAAAAAGATATCACTAACAAAGGATGATCTGAAGGTCAGGAGGATTAAACAAATAAGTAGCCATTGTATTATTTAGAGAGAGAAAGGAAAGATATGTATGTGTTTTAGAGAGAGAGAATACACACACACACCTTTGAAATTATTACACAATGAATCATCACCCATCCATAGAAGTATAGAGGGGGTATTTATAGTCCAAACACAACTAAACTATCCTAAATAGTCTAATCTAGTCCCTGCGTGTTTGACTATTAATGAACTAATGTAATTTTGTGTAAGTCAACATATTTTACGGCTAACAATCTTCCCCCAATATGTGGACGTACGAAATTACTTACAATGTTCCTATCATGTACAATTACAATAAAATAAAGTCTTCTAAAGCGCTTCCAATCCATGCAGCATGTCTTAAAAAGCTTTCTTCATAGACTCCTTTTTGGCAAAGTTTCTAAATCAGCTTCCCCCCAAACCAACATCCCTATTTTGAGCAAATTCTAAAACTTTGATGTAGTTTCAACCATCTTCTATATGTCATTGACGTGCATAACGGAAAATTATAGAAGAAAAGCCACACCAAGTAGTACTACTTCTTGTTACTAGGGCTTGGTGAATATTCGTTCGGGGGTACATGCGAGAAATCAACAACAATTCTTCTCACGTATGCAGTATACTTCATAAACCATACTAAGTAAGGTAGTATACACTACTTTCCCCTGGAAGTTGACACGGTAACATCAAAGTTAACTAAGTCCCAGATGTACACATTTTCCCCTATGATGGTTGCGAACTCTCGAAAGCATCATTGTTGTGTACGCACATATACTCGAGAAGTTCTTGTCGGGTGTACTCATTTCTGAATCTACCAATGGAAAGGCATTTAGAGGTATTGAAGTGGCTCAAAACACCGAAGATCCCACAACATAATCGACCCTACAGACAAACGGACATTTCGAGAAGACAAAACTTAGACGCAAATAAAGGCGCATATCCTCGAGAAAACCACTTGGAACAACAAGGAAGGACTGGTCTACAAATTAGATGATGCAGTTTATAGGGCCAGAATTCTTACAAGCATTTTAAAACCCTTTAGAACAATCCCGTTAGGATAATCTATGAGCAAGGCATGCCGCTGTCCTTGTCGAATTGGATAACACAAGGTATTATTAGGGCATAAAGAAACTGCAACATGACCTCACAAAGCTGGCGAAAACGCGGTTTTCTTACATATTAATGAGTTTAGGACAAATGCTCTTAACGCCTACGATGAATTCTGCCATTCACTTAATAAATAAAGAATCGAAAAGGTGGGTACGATAAACGAATTAAAATTACCATAAACATATAAAAAAAGGATAACAAGTACGTCTCTTTAACTGCACAGATTGAGACTATTTTCCCGTGGAAAACTATAAGTCAAGAGGACGCGTCCCATTTACGTTAAGCAAAGACATGAAAGAATCGAGCAATTGATTGTACGAGTGAGAGAAAGGAGGCGAATTATATCGATAATAAACAACGGAGGATAGACATATCAAATGAAGAACTTTATTGAAGACACCACCAAAGATATGAGTGTAAGCATCTCTAGAAGCATGAAAGGAGAAGTCATACGTAAAACAGTGTAGGACTTTCGAGTACTTAGCGTACAATAGACTCGTTACTAAAAGGAAAACGTGCTTTCTGTTGGAGGAACCAATTTTACTATTATATGTTCCCCCGCAGCTGCAAATCTTAGGAGTGTGTCATGATGTGTTTTAATTTCTTTTTCAATTTTGGTATGTATATTAGGTTTGAAAGCTAATCTGTAGTCAAATCATTTGCTATTAGTCTTTAACTCAGCTAATTTCAAAGTCAAGAGATTTGCAAATAAATAAGTGGAGTGGGAATTTATCCGCTTTTGAGCCAAAGTTAAACATAAAGTGCTTTGTTTAGATTAATTCGCGTCAGTTTCGAGACAATATGATGATTGTTAAATCGCAATGGTTTTATGCAGCTATTTTACATGAATTAACTTACTGGAATCAAATGTAGGAAATTTTTTCATCAAAAACAAAAATTATCGGTTTTTTACAAAATGTGGATATGGGGCTTCACGATCAACATCGACGCCGTCGCGCTGCCAACGACACCTGGTAGACGGGTCACAACAACCCTGACGGCGTCAAACGCCCAGATCTAGAAAACTCAAAGTTTTTAATTATTTTTGAAAATAAAAACTTGCATAACATTTAAAATATGTAATATTCTTTTATAAACCTGCAAAACCTAATGAGGTTTTTGAACATTCTCGATGCATTCTATTCTATCGGAGTCATAAAAACCCTAACTTCACATTGTATATTTACGTAAATCACACATTTTAATGCTTGGTATTGTGTCTTTGTCTTTGAATACAGGTTATATTTAGATGAGAAGAAGCTAGAGTTCTTAGATGCCTTTCGTTGATGATTCGTTGAGGAATGATTTAACCAGTTATCGCATGTTGTGCTTCTTTCTCCATTATTGAGCAATACCAGGGGATACTAGTTTCTTTCCATATTTCTTTTCCCCTTTATTCGTACATAACGGTACTTCTAGAGAACATTGGGGGACAATGTACCAACTTAAGTGTAGGGGGAAAATAAGCCTTAGAAACTATTCTTTTATTTTCCATTTGCTTTGTACTTAAAATGATGTGTAATATATCGAAACATAGCATAAGAGGTAAAATTTTACCCAAATTTAAAATTTTTTATGACACATACCAACGAAAACCGAGTATTAATAGCACGAAAGCCCTCAAAATTCCACCCTCACAATGGAGAGTTTCCGCCCTTAAGATATTATTATTAAAACCTTTAGCTCTTTCGAGTCATACGGGATTTGATCAATCATGTGTGTCTATTCCGTCGTCTACGTTATAGTTTATAGCCGTGGGTTTTGTCGCCTTTTCTGAAACATTGGTATCGGTTACTTTAGGATTATGAGAGTGTACCTGTAGCATATTAAATTCTAGAACTTGTTATTGTGATGCATTTCGAGACCGCATAGTAAGGATTTGCTTGATAAGAGGCACTAGGATTAACCTATGTTTTAAACCTGTAATTGTTATGATGATCACATCGACGATATAACAATCACACAAAACCCCTTGCCATGCACTCATTCATTAGTTGCATGAAACCCCTAGTATATCCCTCCTAGCCTATCCTTATTCACTTCTCAGGAATTATTACTATGTGGATTTCCAGATTATTAAAATAAGAAGCATTGTCACCCCTAAACCAATTGTACACCCCAAATAGCCTTACCTACCTTCGTATTTTATTCGTTATTAGTACATTATTGTGGTATAACCTAATTAATTATTTGAGTACAAACGTTCTAAGGGTCCTTATCCTTGTAAGATACAACATTTGGAGAACGATTGGGATATCATGGTAATAATTATTTCGCGAAAGCATGGGATTGCAAAATTTAAGTCAATACCCCCCAACTTTATGTCAAATGATCTCCATGTTATTTGTGACCCCCTCCAAACGGGGTGCATTAGTATGATGGTAAATATCGAGCACAGTAAAAGAACAAGTGTAGGGGGAACCTATAATAAACCCCATGTGATGTACTATTTTATTCAAAAAAAAATGAGAAAAGAAAAAGGAAAGAATAGAAGTAGATTTGTGTAGAATTTGTCTACTTCCGCCAAGTCACTTGGCTTACAACTAAACAAAGTGTAATTGTGTGAAATAATTATCTAACGCTTTTCCACTCCAAATTCACCCAAAGCCACCCAGAAAGGTATCCCATGCCGTTTTTGTTTTCCCTTATATGTTATCTTACACGCTACACCACCACAACCCTTTTAAAAAGACCTCTTAGGAATAGTAATGAAAACCGACTTGCTCCCTAGCAGTTGGAGGTTTGAACCTTTACCAAGCCTAAGATCAATTATATGCTATGTACGAGTTAATTGAGTGTTGATTTTTTCCGTACCCCTATAGTTATAATTAATATACAACTGAGTGAAAAGATAGAAGGCCCCGAAACACTTATGTGAGGGTGCTATGAAATATTTTCCATGCTTTTTAATTTATAAGGCTAGAAGGTTGTGTTGTAGAATACTTCTTTGAAGAGTAAGGTTTAAAATGTTCCCTCATATTGTTAATTTGTAATAGAAAAGCCCATTTTTTCTTGAGTACACGCAAATCCCAAGTGTAGGGGATATTTGAAGATGTAAGTTATATACACTTTTATCCGGGGTCGTATTAACCACCTAAATCGTGCATTTTTTGCCCAAAATAGGTACTTAAAATCGTTCCTTATTTTCAGGTATTTTCACATTTGAAAGGCATTTGGAAGTGTTAACATAAAAACATTACCCGTTACTTGGGCTCATTTGGAGAATAACAACACAACACGAACCTACACCACATCACTAAACGAATTTATACTCAGCAGGGCTAGAGACGGCGTCACAGCTACTAAATGACACCGTCACAAATGAAGAACAAGACCGACGGTGTCCCAAGAACCACGGCACGCAAACGTTGTCAGAGCAAAGAACCGCACCCATTATCTAGAATATACATTTTCAAGACGTGCGTTCACAACAAAACGCGACGCCGACGCAACGGAGTTTCCTATAATACATACCCAACCGATTTTAGGGTTTTAATTGGTAAACTTTGAAATAAAAAGAGGGTACGAACGTAAGTTTGTTTAGCATCTGTTAAGGACGAATTTAGGGCCTAAAACCAATAGGTACTTCCTCTACTCATTTTTAATCAATTAAGGTTACTATAATCATTCAATAATGTACTATTGTGTTGTTTTTGATTTATCTAGCTCTTATGGCTTATGCTTTACTTATAACATTGCTTTGGCAAACCCAGCCTAGCGTCAGAAACCCAAAACCGCGCTTATTCCTATTGTGTTTATTTATGATGTATGAAACCTGAATTGTAATCTAAGCGGTGTTGCTATCCTTGTGATGGATGTTGCATGCTTAGGTCTGTAGAAAACCAGCATTTGCCTTATCGTTGTTGATACTGTCCTAAGAAAACAGAGTTGTGTAGACAGTATAACCTTCGGGTAACCTAGATCATCATACTACCTTGGCCCCCTTAATATGGTTGAAACCACTCGTAAAAAATTTCACATGCACTTAGTAAACCCTTAGGGGCCGATTAGGGGCCTTGTAATAGTCTTCATACTACCTTACTTGCGTGTTGCCTTAGCGGAATATTAAGTAAACGGCGGGTTCGTGTAATTCATTCATGACTTAGGAAATAATTACACGGATCATCACAAGTGTGACAAAGCAACAACACTAGGAGAAGCACTCTAGGGAGTAACACATGATTAAGTAAACATAATCTTTTATCTTATTGTTATCACCGTCAGTTTAGATTCTTATTTAGTTTAATAGCTAAAATCAAACCTACCTCTTAATTATATGATTTTACTGCTTTCCTATTAACATAAAAATACAAAAAGAATAACCTTTATAATTCTATTAGGCCGTGGTCAATCCTTCCCAACCTTTTCCCCGAGTAAACGATAACAACCCTGAGCCTTGCCTATACTACACTACAACGATTAGGTGCACTTCCTAGGGAGTTGTAAAACTTCATGTAGAAGTCTTACGAGACCCCGAATCAACAAGAAACTCCCTGAGCATTGCTTTGAGATTTGAAATTTGGCGGAAATCTTTTTAGATTATCTCTATCTTCCCGCAAGCTCTTTATCCCATGTGATCATAAAAACAAACCAAAGCATAAAATCGTTCTACAAGAATTATGAAGTGTACAGGAAATACAAATCTAACTCACTTTCGTAGGAATCACTGTTGCATTTAGCATATGCAACAAGCCTTTTAAACCACTTGGTGGCCCAAGTGGACGAGTTTAGTCTCGTGAGGGCTTCAAAAGAACATACCCACAAAGTCCATTTATATATACAAGGTTTAGACATGTTTAAAACTTAAATTTTTAAGATTTCAGAAGGAGGTTACGGCGTAACTCCGGCGGTTACGTCGTAATCAAGTGGTAAATTTTTTTAAGTTTTAAGGTGTTACGGCGTAACCTTGAAATGGATTACGTCGTAACTACAGTGGTTACGACGTAAACTTAATTCGTTATGCCGTAACTGCTGTAGATTCAACAAGATTACCACATGATTATGAGTCGAGCCGGTCTCGATAATTGCCTCCTAGCTGCTGGATCCTGCAAAACAAAGTAAGAAACATGCAAACCAACTAATGCAAAAAGGAAATTTAATTAAATAAAGGACGGGTTGTCTCCCGACAAGCACTTTTGTTTATTAATGAGTCTTTAAGTTAGACTCATGCTCAGTCTACGTCATCTCGTCTTCATAATTTTCAAAAACCTTATCCATGATATTGCTCCTTATAGTAGCGACATTGTTTCTTGTCTGAGGTAATTCTTCCATATTCGAAACTTTAAGTTTCGTGTAAACCTCTCCTGGTCTTAAACTATATCGGGTAATTTTACTTGTTCAATTATGATTGGAAGCGGTTCTATGTACGGCATTCCTAAAAGCTACATCGTCTTTTATTATATTCTTCCTCATCAAAATCAACGAACCCATCATATGACGTTGGTTCTAGATAATCAATTATCCCCTCAATATCGTCTTCATCATCAGATGTCCCTTTGAACCATTCTTCATGTAAATTATGAATGACCCTTTCTCGTATTTCATTATTTCTACCATCCCCGCATTGGTCTGGGTCATAAAATTCATCACTATCATCGTAATCAACTCTGAATTGCTTTCTCCAGTGTTCGGTGAGGATTTTATTTTTCATCGTTTCATCTACTTCCCCGTATTTAATTTTTAACCAATTATTTAAACTTAGATCATTCCATTCTATATTTATGCGGTCGTTATCGTTCTCACTTTCCCAATAACATCGAATTTCATTATTGCGTAAGCTTACCTCGTCACACTCTTCGTTAGATGGGTTGCATGATGCCCATACCTCTTGAATCCTATTATTTTTTCGGTAAATCGGGGTGCACCAGTGTGGTTTTCTCTTTTCTAAAATGGGTTTAGTATTTTTTTCAATAGCTTCCTGGGCGGTTAAGCAACAATTATGAGCTATTTCGTCATATGTTTCCTGAGTTACAACCTCATAGGTGAATAAATCCGAGTCTACCGCAAGGATGTGGAAGGATTCACATGTATTTGCAATGTACGTGAATAAATCAGATTCTATGTTCATGAATTCATCCTCTTCTTTTATCATGTTGCTTTTGATCATCAAAACCGATTCATTTCTCGTATCAGGTAAATCACTTTTCATTTTAAAAACAACTTTTTCGTTCCCAACTTTTAAAGAAATAGATTTTTTAAAGACACCAACTTTAGCGTAGGCAGTCGCGAGCAGGGGTCTTCCTAAAATGGCAGGCATCCTAAAATCTTCCAAGACGGGTCTTCTTAAAATGACAGGCATCCTAAAATCTTCCAGGACATCAAGTATAATAAAATCTATGGGTAAGATAAATTTATCGATTTTTATCAGAAGGTTCCTAACAATCCCTTTCGGAATGCATTTAGAATTATCGGCTAGTTCTAAGTTCATTTGATTATTTTAAGCTTTCCTATACCTAGACGTTTGTACATAGAAAAAGGCATAATGTTAATGCTTGCTTCTAAGTCTGCTAAAGCGTTGTTAAAGTCTAACCTTCCAATTGAGCAGGGTAGGATAAAGCTTCCAAGGTCTTTCTCCTTCGGGGGTAGTTGGTTAAAGAGAAGGGCTGGGCATCTGCGATTCATTCTAGCGTCTTCATTTTCCATGGTTAATGACTTGTTAGTTACCAGGTCCTTCATATATTTAGGATATTCGTCGGATTGCCTGATTTCCTAGAGGAAAGGTTGATTTGACTTAATTTTCTTTAGGATTTCCATGGTTTTATGAATTAATGCTTCTTCGGCATGTTGTTCAAGCCTTCTGGGAAAAGGAATTGGGGGAACGTACGGTTCTATATAGTAGGTTGTTGTTTGTCTTGGGGAAGTTTGTTTTAAATCTTCGTCAGGGATTGATGTAACATTTTTTGTTTCATTGTCATCTAAAAATCCAGAGTTAGCCGGAAAGTACTCGATTTCTTCAGGAGAGTAGTAGAATGAGGTGTATAAAGGTGTTCCATCATTAGTGAAAATTGCCTTGCAATCTTCATTTTTATCTGCCTTAGTTACTACTTCCTTGGCCAAAGTTGTCACCCTGGACTCTAGACCTTGGATGATTTTATCATGGTGGTTTTGGCTTTTTTCTAAGTTATGGCAAAAAGTTTTTAGCCATTCGTCTTGTTTTGCTTGTCTCATAAAGGCTTCCTCGATGTATTTCTTAATTGTTTCGGTCAAGATTTATCTTCCTCCATTATTCCCGTTAAAACACGTTGTCTGTCTAAATTCTCCATATCTGACCTCTTCAACTTGTTTTACTTCCTCGTGGAGGGGACAATCCTTGTCGAGGTGAGGTCCTTTGCAAATTTAGCAT
>BQNB010052453.1:706-40486 GCA_026074375.1 Tanacetum coccineum
ATAAAAATATACAAATTGTGTTTTCTTTAGTGAGATTTTTACCTTATATTTATCTTGTTTGAGAAGTATTTTGGAAAGAAATTCTTACGGGATTAATACTATAAGTATATAAATTTGTTTGCTCTCTGCTACACACCAGATGCAAAGGCCAAAAATAACTTGATTGCTTCAACCCTAGCAACAGGAGCAAAAACCTCATTATAATCAATGCCTTCTTCTTGCTTATACCCTTGTGCTACCAGTTTGACTTTGTTCCTTACAACTATTCCCTTTTCATTCTTTTTATTTCTATACACCCACTTTGTACCAATAGCCTTTTTGCCACTAGGTAAGTCAACTAGTGTCCAAACCTTCTGAATCTTGAACTGAAGCAACTCCTCTTGCATGCGGTTCAACCTAGGCTTTGCATCATCAAGGCTTGAGATAATCTTTGTGGGTTCATGTTTAGAAAAGGAAAATAGCAAATAAGCAGTGATTCTGAAAAACTTTATGATTTGTCGCTCTCTGCTTTTTGCAGATGTAGCTAATCACAGCAATTGCTCTCCAGAATTCATTCTTTGTCATCCCCATGTTTGGTACTGCAGACATTATGATCCCCCTAATGAATCCTAAGCTTTAGGATGATATAGTGTACTCAAGGTTGTGGGGAGGCATAGGAACTGACAACATGGTAGGTCCATGCTTGATTGAAATCAGCCTCTACAACCACACTTTGATAAGCAAAAGAAGTGTATAGATAGTTTCCAATTCATGAACATCATAGGCAATGCCAAAATGCCATACACAGTCGAATTTTACATATCCTCCAATCAAGCAATTAGAGGGACTCATAGAGGAAGATAGCACATTAAAAGTGAAAAGATCCAGCACCTCCCCCCCAAAAATTATATTAAAAAGGAACAAATGATGGTCCACTGATGGTTCAACAGGACTAAAAGTCCTAGATGCAACTAGCAGTATTAAATGTGTGGCACAGTATTAAAACGTGTTTCGACTGCTAAGCTCTAGTAATCTTCTGCCTAAAGAATTGTCTATCACACAGAGCCTCAACTCTTTCTAACAGCATCCCCTTGGAATTCTCTATAGGGCCTCCTTCTCGGGATAATCCATCATCTATCAAGAACATGTCTTCAAGGCGTATGATGCATACTCACTTGTTGGTCTCTTGAGTATAGTCATTTTTAACAATCATCATCATTTACCTATGTATCATCCTCAGCCTATTTCATCTTATCTAGCGTTGTACTTGAAGAAATACGATGACCAGAATGTAACACAATATATTGTTGAGTAGACCAAATTCTCTTCTCAGTTTGTCCAGCTACAACAATTATCTTCAAACCTGTTAGAGAGATGGGCCATAGTATTCTTCGTGTCACCCTTGCGCATTTTTAGGTTAGTTTGTTCCCTATAGTAACTGGTTGATAATTCATAGAAATTGTAACAATGGAATCAATATCAAAAATACAGTTTAGGTTTCCTTGCGCCTGCAACATTTGGTTATTTTAAGAAAGTATACATGCAATAATTCTTCAACTTTCTGTTTCATCTGTTAAATACCTGAATCCTGCTAGAACAGATTACCCACTAAACAACCTTCCTCAGCCTCTCACTCAAACTTGCGCTAAAGGGTCTAGGGTATTTAGGAGTCAGTACGGCGAGGACATACAGAAAGGTCTCATAAAACTTATCTTGTGCACTGCAAATGAATAAGTTCATAGAGCGTGTCTTGTTATCGAATGGCTTGTCACTAGGAACCCTACTTCAAGACATACCAAACAGTATTAACTACACGGCTAAATAATAAGGTAGAAGTGAGTTGCTAGAAAAGTCCTAGCTGCCTCAAATTAGTGGTAGCCTATTCTTTCTCGTCAGTAAACTCCATTTTGTTGTGGAGTGACTTTCTAGCACACACTTATATTCCCTTTTTATCCCATTGTTGCCCAGTAGATTTATCCATTTCTCTTTTTTTGATTCTGTGCCGCATATCAGAACAAGGATTACTAGTTAACCTTATGGTTTAATTTGTTTATTCTCCTTTGTGATAAAATTTTCTTAAGAATCCTACTATTTCACTCTTAGGGCTAAGCGAGAAACCCAGCTACAACCTACTAAAGTCATCATTCATAGCAAGGCAATAGGTCCTTATGTGTTGATCAACTCCATACAGCTCCAGGTCCACAAAAAGAAATAAGTCCATGAATGCAACATCCTGTAGAAAGCGGGTTGGCTTATAGCGCATCACATGTTTTGCGGTCTTACAGAAGCCTTGTGTTTTGCTCGAAATCTTTATTTATATCGTTGAACAATTTGAAGCCATGAGCTTATGTATCAAACAAGTATTTTCTTAATCCAATGTATCTGTGTCAAACGACACGTTTAGTGCTCGTTCTCATATCTTGTGCTATTGATCCAATAATGTAACGCCCTCGGATATTCAAACATTCCGCTGCGTTCTTAGATTTGAGGGTGTTACATGATTAGCTTGTGATAGGTTAATCACCATCCTTAACAGGCAGTAAAGATCTATTTAGAGTGGGATCCAACAGGCTTGCATCAAGTAGCTTAAAATCAGGAGACAAAACAAGACATTCAGTTTCAGTGAAAAGAACATTGTTTTTCTTGTCACACATTTGTGAGACAGAGAAAAGATTAAACTTTAGTTCTTTGACAAAAAACACATCTTCAAAGTCTAACTTATCTGTCCTTATTTTTCCTTTTCCTGTTATGTTACCACCTCTATCACTTCCACCAAAAGCAACAAAACCTCCATTAATGTCTTGATAGTCAGTAAGGAAGTCTATGTTCCCTGTCAAGTGCATGGAACATCCACTGCCAAATATTCCTTTGTTCTTCAAAGCTTGTTGTGGATTTCCCTACACAAAAGTAAGAGAGACAGTGTCTCTTGGGGACCCAAGCCACTACTGACTTGAGTCTGCCTTGTGGATCTATATAATTTACTCTTTTTGAGACCTATGATCCACTGTTGTCTTTGGAGACATTGTTTAAATCAGTTATTTTAGGTCTCCAAACACAACCTGCTGAGGCCTTAACAGCAGTGACCCCATTTCCCTTAACAACACTAACTGCTGTTTGCCCAACAATATTAACACCATTTACTCTTATAGTATTAACTTTTTCATTTGAAATCCTGGTATTTGGTGATGTTGATTTATAAAAAGGCCTTCTAATAGGTGAATGAGACTTACGAAAAGCATTTGTTCATAATTTTAAAACATTCACTCTATTTGTATGGGTAGCAGTATTGACTGGTCTGAATGTACTAGTTGATGTTGTTGCTCTTAGAGAGCTTTTCTTGGCAGTACTAACTGGTACTTTTCCAGACCTTGTTAAGACTGTAGATGGAACAAATTTATTTTGATGGTTTATTCTCTGAACATTATTCCAAACTGGTATAATTTCCTTTTGACCAGTATTCTTTCCCATATTTTTTAAAACAAACTTTTTAGCCATTCTTTTTTCATGAAAATTACAGTCTTTTATTAGATGCTGTAACTACCATAAACAAAATAGGCTTTCTTTGTAGACCCAAATCCTAACCCCAGTTTTTGAGCCATTTTCCCATTCCAATCTCTTCTATCTACCTTAGGATTTTGAGTGGTTATCCTAGGTTTTTCAGCTTGTTTAGGTTTAATAGATTCATTCCTAGCATTAGTAAACTCAATCTTTTTAAAACTAGGTTGGTATGTTGCTTGCAAATCATTAAATTGAAAATATCCTCATCATCATCACTAACCCAATCTTCAATGATAACTCCACTAGGCCTAACAGATTCAACTCTAGTCATTTCTATACTAGTATTGCTAGGTGGAGTGATATTTGTTTCAACTTGAGACACACTAGCACTAGTCTTATTTGCTGTAGGCCTATAAACAGAATCATCTAATCCTACAAAATATAGGTCAGCAAGTGGAGGCATGTAGTTCCCAGTTAAAGGAGGAGGAACAACATGATATCCATTATCCTTTTTGAACCTATCATTTGTTTGATTGTCATCTCCATCACTTGAACGACTATCAAACACACTATTAAACAATTCACTATCACTTGAATCATTTTCATTCAATTGATCTCCATATCCTAGACTAGTTTTATCTTTAGAACTTAATTGACTATTAATCATTTTATTTAAGTTTTTAGAAGATGTTTCAAACTGTTCTAGTTTTGCTTTTAAATCATCTTTTTCTTTTAAGGTTTCATCTAACTGGTTTTTAAGTCTAGTGACAGCATTACTTTTGTCTTTTACTTCAAATTCTAAGACTGCAATCTTTTCTTCATAGACAGCTTCATTTTTCTGATGAACAACTAATTGTACCTCTACAGATTCTAGGCCTAACTGATACGCAATAATTTCTAGATTAGCCTTACTAAGAGTTTGTCGCTGTTCATCAAACTGTTTTTGAAGTTTTTCATATGTTTTTACACAGTTTTTAGAACAAGATTGTACCTCTGTGTCAGACCTTGAGGAGTTTGAAGTGTAGGCCATAAGAGCAAACTCAGTTGGTTCATCTTGAGGTATATAACTCCAGTCATATCTTAGTCCATCTTGGACAATCAAAGCATTGTCCTGAACAACCAATGCATCAGAGGTCTCCACTGGTATAGTTCTTCTGGTGTTGTCCCTGCTTCTATACCTTGCATCTCCATTCATGTTCCCTTGATTTCTTGGTTCTCTATATTCCCTTGCAAATTGGCCCCTTCTATGACAGTTAAAGCATTCAACCTTAGTTTTATTAAAACCTACAGGTTCTTTGCCATTGAAGATTAACTTTCTTCCAATCTTCTTATAAAATCGCTTACCCTCATAGAGAGCATGGCCACCTGCCATTTAAGGTCCATTTCTTCCAAATCATCATGATCAATCTGCTCTAGGTCTTCATTATCTAGTTGTGGACTATTTGACAGATTAGCAAAGAATGAGAACATTAGATCATCAGTATATGATGATGAAGAGATTTGTCCCTAAGAATTATGGCTTGATGCAGTAGAAACACCATTAGCAGTATTAACTTCATTACTGCTGCTAGTGTCTTCTGCAGAGAGAAAGGCCACAGACTTTAATACTGGAGTTAGTGCTTACTGCAGAAGAGAAAGGCCACATTCTAAGCAGTTTGTGAGATGATCTAAGAAGACCTTTGAAGTCAGCCTTTAAACACTTATAGGTTATTGAATAGATCAACAATATCTATTCGATCTATACCCTCTTTAGTTTTCTCATAATCAGGAAGCTATGTTGTTCCATGATGAAGGTATCAACAAAAAAAAAAGGAAAAGGGAGAGCAATCGAAAATAAGGGGAAAGAAAAAAAGAAAAAAAAAAAAAAAAGAAAAAAAAAACAAAAAGAAAAAAAAAAAAACAGAGGCAAAAACAAGAAAGGGAAAAAAAAAGGAAAAATATAAAAGAAAAAAAGAAAAAATAAGGAAGAGGCTCTTAGAAATTTCTATCTTGCATCTTCATTTGAAAGAAAAGGGGGGGTAGATTTGGGTATATATATAAACATAAACAGATGTACAATGGAACTTTAAGTTGGAGGATAATTTTTGAAACACTATAAGTATGTCTTTGTCTAGCATTCAGTGTAAGATAATAGAAAAGTTTTCAATTTTGCTTCAATACATTCTTCCCTACATCTTTTAGATTAAACATTGCCGCCAAAACCTACTCTTAGTAGCAGCCCACAAGACTTGATCAGTTGATTGTATTGACCTAAGTTTGATACTCATCAAAGAATAGCCAAACGCATGGAATGGCTTTTAGCTTTTTCTTTCTTTTGTCTTAGTCTGTTGAAGGTACTTAAGTTTCAGCCAATCTTATCTTTTGTTGTTTTGTACAGGTTCATCACCATTCATAGATCACTTGGGTCCACAAGTCATAATCTGGGGTTTGGAGTAGGTGACTGCCATCCTCATGCTCCAAAGGGTGTATCACCTTTCTCGAGGATAGGGGCTTGGGAGGGACATAGATATCATTTGAGGAGATTCACTAGTGCAACCGAGAAAAAACAAATGTGATTAAAAGTAGAGATCTGGATCTGAATGAGTTTTTCTTATTTAGAGTTTCTCCACAAGCTCTGATACCACTTGTGTGAGCCCGATATTGAATAGATCTTCGTGTACTTTTTAAAGCTTAAGTTAACTTGGATAAATCCAAACTAACTGATGTGAGAAACTATGATTAGGTGAATATCTACAAGTGAGGGATGGCGGAATCTAACTTGTAAAGTACTGGAAGAAGAAGGAAATGGTAGAGACTAAAACTTTGATATATATTGAGTTGCAATATTCTGCCTAGGTTACCAGAGAGAACTAACTATGAAAACTTATATGAGCGTCTCTAACTAAGCGTAAGGTTACCTTTTATATACTAAGGAAAACCCTAATGGGCTGTACAAAATGCGTCAGAGGTGGATCATGTATAGGGGTCTAGTGCTAATATAACTCATGCATATCACTTTAGCAGTACTAACTATATAATACTAACAGTACAAACTAAACTAGGCAGTACTAACAATGTGCTGGCAGTACTAACTACTATAACTAGCAGTACTAACATACTTAGTCGTTTTTCTTGAACAAGCTTGAGCAGTACAAAATTGTATTGGCAGTACTAACTTCTGTGTTGACAGTACTAAGTATGTAGACATTTAATTCCCAACACAAAAGATTTTATTTCTCTAAAGGATGATAACATGAACACTTTTATCATGAGAAATATTAAAATCTCGTTCGTCTTCTAACTTTTTATTTTGTAGAAATATTATCTAAAAGTAAAGCTCAAGCACTTCATTCTCAACTTGCTTACTGATAAAATGGTAGCGAATTGCAATGTGTTTTGTCCTTGAATGCTGAACAGTGTTGCAAGATAAAGCAATGACGCTTTTGGAGTCATAATATAGAGGAACCTTGTTGAAGTTGAATCCATAGTCTGTCAACTGTGATCGCATCCATATGATTTGTGATCAATATCCAAAAAGGAAACATATTCAGCCTATGTCGTAGAGATAGTAGTACACTTATGTTTCTTGGTGGATCAGCTCGCAAGCTTTTCTCCTAGAAATTGTGCACTTCTTGATGTACTACGTCTTGAATCTTGGCAACCTGCATGGTCAGCAACTGCAAAATCTGTTAGTTCAAACCCAGTGTCCTTTGGATACCACAGACCCATATTAATGGTTCCTTTTAGGTACCGAGCATACATGCAAACAGCAAAAACAAGGTATGTTCTACTTGCTGTGAGGTACATTAAGGAGCCGACCCTACTACGATAACGAGTAGGGTCAACTTGAGTCCCTTGTGGATCCTCATCAGGTTTTGACCTCTCTACTATGGGAGTGTCAACAACATCACAGTTTTCTAAACCATATTTCTTAAGCATCGACATATTAAAATTTTTGATTGATTAATGAAGATGCCTCTAGGATTCTGAGAAACTTGTAACCCTAAAAAGAATCACGTTTTTCCCATCATCGACATCTTAAAACATGAGCTCATTTCTTTCTCAAATTTTTGACAGAAAATAGGATTAGTGGAAGCAAATATGATGTCTGACATAGATTTGTACCAACATTATATATTCTCCTTCCTTTCGAGTGAACAATGTCAGATCGACTGCACCCTTGATGAATTTCTAAGAGAGTAGGAACTTTGATAGAAAATCATACCAAGCTTGTAGAGCCTGTTTTAGACCATATAATGCTTTCTTCAATCTGAACAAGTGGTTTGGATGATCTTGGTCGACGAACCCCTCTGGTTGACTAACGTACACCTCTTCTTACAAAATAACTTTCAAAAACACAGTCTTTACATCCATTTGATAAACTGCCATGTTTTTGTGAGCGACATATACAATGAAAATTCTAATGGCCTCTATACGTGTACCGATGCAAACAAATCCTCAAAGTCAATCCCTTCTTCTTGACGGTAACCCTTTGCTACTAACCTAGCCTTATTCTTTAACACACCCTCATATTCATCCAATTTACGTTAAAGATCCATTTAAGAGAAATGAGCATGGTATTTGATGGTCTTGGTACTAACTCCCACACTTTAAGTCGATCAAATCCGTGAATTTCCTCTTGCATGCCATCAATCCAGCTAGATTCGTTCATCACTTCTCAATAATTATTTGGTTCGACTTTGGTAAGAAATGCATGAAAGTAGAACCACATGGCATTAATTAGTAGAAAGTTGACGTCTTGTATAAACAGGTTTTGATGGATTTTCAATGATTGTTACTAACGGATGGTCCTTCGTCCATCTTCTAGTGTGAGAATGCAGTTGATGAAAAGTATGCATGTTTGGTGGGTCTACAATCCTTGATGGATTTTCACCTATATCACTTCACCTCTTGCGGTTTAGCATCGTTTTTCAAAAACCAAATTTTTTATTTCACAACTTCTCAAACCGCAAGAACTCATACTGATTCAAAGATTATGTTTCAAGCAAAAGGTAAAACTCAAAAAAATGTTTATAATCATCTCTTGAACTCGTATGTAAAAGGAATTAACTTGATTTAAACTCATGTGTTCGAAATCAAATAGAATTGTTCTAGGGTTCTTAATTTGACACTTGTGATTGAGTCTAATCAACCTTAGGGCTTTAGCTAGTCTAGGTATCATTAAGAATGTGTCAATCCCATTTTAAGTGAATCGAAACAAATTAAGTTGTGAACATGAATGATTTTTGAGTTTATTTTTTTTGCGTACTAGGTAGAAACATCAAAGTTGGGTTTTGTTTTTGAGTGTGGGTATGTGTTTAAGAAGTTGAGTGTAGTGTAATAATGCCTGAAGATCACTATGTTAAATAAATGATTCTGAATACATAGATTGTTCTAGAGAATAGGCTTAGCCTAATCCATAAACACGAGCCATAACAAAAAATAATAATAACTCTACAACTAAATGTGTCGACTAATAACATTTAGATTAATCTTAAATCTTGAGGTTAAGATAGAAATTTAGAATCTAAATTACCATCTAACGAAGACTCTATAAGAAAGGACACGTCACCAAAGAATCTAGAATACCAAATTCTTCTTAGGCCACTCCCAACACTAACGCGTCTCTTTTTGTGCCCGTTGTGACATGTTAAGCGCCACATCAATATTAGTGGATAATTAGACCTAAATCCGGTTTGTGAGTTTAGGGTATTAGGGTTTCACCATTATAAATAATGGTCATTAATAAGATTATACTTACGGGGTTTATTCAATATCTAACATGGTATCGGAGCGGGTCTGATTCTTAGGTCAAGGTGGCTACGTTGAGCCGCCTTCCCTAAGCCACCCCGTCAAACCCTAACCTCTCAATTATCAAATACAATTCCTTAATATTAACGGATAACTATAACATTTATTGTATTTATTTGTTTTCCTTAATTATAGGCATTTAGTTAAATCAATCTCCTTAATCATAGGAGTGATATTTGTAAACATTCTTGTATTATCCCTATATATACAGATTCTCACCTCATTGATTTCATGAGGTCATTTGAATAATATTGTTACATGGTATCAGCCAGCTAAACCCTCCCCCTCTTTACCGTATTTCTCCTACAAATATTTTCTGGGATCTCACCATGGCAGCATCTTCTTCTTTTCATGATAGCCTATTTTCCATGAATACCCTGTTACATATGATAACAATTAAGCTCTCTTCAACCAATTATCTTCTATGGCGAAATCATATGATACCTATCTTCACCTATCAGAAATTGATAGGGCACATCAATGGTACCTCTATCTCACCGTCACCCAAAGTTACTATTGAAGGTAAAGCTAATCCTAATCCTGATCTACTTACATGGACTGAAGACGATCAAAGAGCCGTCATTCTTCTTCAATCGTCTCTAACCGAAGAAGCGGCGGCTGAGGTTCTTGGTCTCACTACTGCTCACCAAATATGGCTATCTCTTGAAGCTGCGTATAGCAATGCGTCTGTTGAACGGATTCACTTATTGCGCGATTCTCTCCGACAACTTAAAAAAGGTACATCTTCAGTTTCTGATTATTGTCGTCGATTCAAAGCACTTTGTAACCAGTTGTCTGCAATCGGTCACCCCGTTGTTGAAATTGATAAATTACACTGGTTTCTTTGTGGTTTGGGACCCTCCTACGAAACTTTTTCTACTGCTATTCGGGCCACAAAACCCGCTCCTATGTTTCGTGATTTGGTTACACAAGCAGAAAGTCATGAATTGTTCCTACAGTCACTACATGGTACTCCTACACCACCGGCTGTTTTTCATGTTGAAACGACCAACACCGATTCTGCACAAGGTGGCGGTCGTTCTAATCGTGGCAATCATTCCCGTGGCAGGGGACGTGGTCACAATCGCAGACCACCTCATTGTCAGTTATGTCTAACAAATGGCCATTATGCCACTACGTGTCCAAGTCTTTATACTTATGCTACTCAAGCCTCGCCTTCTTCGGATGAATCTTTAGCAAAAGCTTTCCATGCGCAATGCCATGTTAACACCAATACTCCCAATTGGCATGTTGACTCGGGAGCTACGGATCACATGACTCCTGCTTGTGACTCTCTCCACCATTCATCTCCTTATCCAGGTAATGCTAAAGTCATGTTTGGAAATGGTAAGACGCTTCCAATTACTCATACGGGCTCAACAACTGTTTCACATGATATTCCTTTAAGAAATGTTCTTGTTATTCCTAAACTTAACAAGAAATTGCTTTCTGTGAGTAAGCTAACAACTGACCATCCCGTTGATGTTTTATTTTCTCAACCATTTTTTTATATTCATGATCGGAAAACAAAACGGGTTCTCGCTAGAGGTCGCTGTGAACATGGACTTTATGTGCTCAAAGATGAACCTACTGCTTTCATTGCTACGGCTAAAGTTATAAAACCAGCCTCTTATGAGTTATGGCATGCTCGCTTAGGCCACGTTTCATTTGATGTAATTTCTACTTTGAATAAGTTGGGTGTTTTATCTATTACGTCATTGTTACCAAAACCTATTCTTTGCACACCATGCCAACTTGCTAAAGGACAACGATTACCTTTTACTATTAATGCTAAACGTTCTTCTCATCCTTTAGACTTGATTCATTGTGATCTATGGGGACCGGCTCCTATTTGTTCGAAAGATGGATATCGATATTATGTTGCTTTTATTGACGATTATTCCAGGTTTACGTGGCTTTATCCTCTCAAAACAAAAACAGGGTTTTATTCGGTTCTCCCCGTGTTTATAAATCTGGTTCAAACCCAATGCTCACGAAAAATCAAAACCTTTCAAAGTGATGGTGGCACCGAATTTGTAAACCAAATTGTTCGCAAAATCTTTGAAGACAATGGCACGTTTCATCGGTTTTCATGTCCGTACACACCACAACAAAATGGTCGAGCAGAAAGAAAGCATCGACATATTGTAGAAACCGGTCTTGCTATGCTATTTAATGCTCATGTTCCGGCTAGCTATTGGGTGGATGCATTTACTACGGCAACATTTATTATAAATAGATTGCCCACACCTTTATTGAAGAACAAGTCTCCCTTTGAGCTGCTATTTAATCAGCATCCTCAATATGATAATTTTCGCACCTATGGTTGCCAAGTCTTTCCTTATTTGCGTGACTATTCCCAACACAAACTTGAACCAAGAAGCATTCCGTGTATTTTCATTGGGTATAGCCTGCAACACAAAGGGTATCGATGTCTCGATCCAACTACTTCCCGTGTTTTTGTTACTCGTCATGCTCGCTTCAATGAAACGGTTTTTCCATTCATTGGTTCATCATGTAATCCTAACATTAGCACCTTGGAGCTCACTACCTTTCTTCCAGATGTTCCCCAATCACCAAGCTCTCCTGCCTTGAAGCAAAATGCAACGCCCAAAACCCAACCAACCTCGGGCCCAACACCATGTTCATTATGCAGGTCATCTGATCCAAATCAGGCTGCTCAGGTCCACACACCTAACCCCATTACATCCCAACATTCTCTTGGTGTCCAAGATACAATTTCAGTCCATCATTCAGATCAGGTACACATCCCAGCCAATGATTCAGATCTGGTTCACGTTTCTGATCCAGAAAATCATCCATTAGCCACTCACATTGCTCCTGATCAGCCGACTACAGGATCTTCTACTTCTTCTCACCCGATGACAACACGTTCAAAGGCAGGTATTTTCAAGCACAAACATCATGCTGATCTTGCTTCACTTACTACTCATCCTCTCCATGTTGCTTTATTATCCACTACCGAACCTCGTGGATTCAAAACAGCCGCAAAGGATCCTAAATGGATGGAAGCCATGAATGAGGAGTTTCAAGCCTTACAACAAAATCAAACATGGGTCTTAGTCCCACGTCCTGGTTCCGCAAATATTATTGGTTCCAAATGGGTTTACCGTATCAAATATAATTCGGATGGAACAATTGAACGATACAAAGCCCGTTTAGTCGCCCAAGGTTGCAGTCAAATTCCGGGACTCGACTACTATCACACGTTCAGTCCCGTTGTTAAAGCATCCACCGTTCGCATTGTGATATCTCTTGCCGTATTGCATAAATGGAAGTTGCACCAACTTGATGTCAAAAATGCGTTTTTAAACGGTCACTTAAATGAGACAGTTTTTATGGAACAACCTCCTGGCTTCCTTAATCATCAATATCCAAATCATGTTTGCAAATTATCCAAGGCACTTTATGGATTAAAACAAGCACCTCGGGCTTGGTTTCAACGGTTGAGCACTTTTCTTCTTTCTTATGGCTTTACATGCAGTCGGGCAGACACGTCTCTCTTTGTGTTCACTAGTGATACTTGCATCATGTACTTACTCGTCTATGTTGATGATCTTATTCTTACAGGAAATGATGAATCTGTCATTGCCACATTTACTTCCCGTCTTAATCATGAATTTGCCATCAAAGACCTTGGCGCTCTTAACTATTTTTTGGGACTCGAAGTCGCTTACACGGACAATGGTTTGTTTCTCACCCAATCCAAGTATGCTCGTGACATACTCAAACGAGCCGATCTTTATGATTCCAAGCCAGTTAGCACACCTCTTGCTACTCATGTCTCATTTACTGCTGATGGTATACCTTATTCAGATTCAACTCTTTACCGCTCATTAGTTGGGGCTCTTCAATATTTAACGATCACAAGACCTGATTTATCCTACGCTGTTAATCAAGTTTCACAATTCCTACATGCCCCAACTATTGCGCATTTTCAGTCCATCAAAAGAATTCTTCGGTATGTCAAAGGCACCATCTCATTTGGTCTCACTTTCAGTAGGCCTCACACAAACACGATCATTGGGTATTCTGATGCCGATTGGGCTCGTTGCCTGGACACGCGTCGCTCTACCTATGGCTATTCGATCTATATAGGCGGTAATCTTGTGTCTTGGAGTGACAAAAAGCAACCAACTCTCTCCCACTCTAGTTGTGAATCTGAATATCGGGCTATGGCTAATACCGCTGCCGAGATTGTATGGATCACTCATCTTCTACAGGAATTACATGCATTACCTCTGGATCGGCCCACTCTCCTGTGTGACAATAAGAGTGCCTTGTTCATGACTCAAAATTAGGTATCTCATAAGCGTACAAAACACATTGATCTCGACTATCATTTTATTCGTGAACTTGTACACTCTGGCAAACTGTATACGAAGTTTGTTCCAACCAATCTTCAGGTGGCAGATATTTTAACTAAAAGTCTTCCGTGATCTCAGTTTGAAACCTTTCGTACCATGCTACATCTTGGACCGCCACCATTTCGATTGAAGGGGGATATTAATGGATAACTACAACATTTATTGTATTTATTTGTTTTCCTTAATCATAGGCATTTAGTCAAATCAATCTCCTTAATCATAGGAGTGATATTTGTAAACATTGTTGTATTATCCCTATATATACAGATTCTCACCTCATTGGTTTTATGAGGTCATTTGAATAATATTCTTACATACTTGCCATAACTAGATCCATCCGCTGCGCACTCGTGGCTAAATTGGTTAGCTAGATTTATTAAATCCCAACAATTGGGGAAAAAATTGGCTATTAACGGGCTGTACAACATGCTCTAATAACACACACGAGACAACTTGCATGATTTCAGGTTTCGTTTGATCGAGTTTTTTATCCAAACAAAACATAACTAGGTGCATTTACGTGACAAGTACTATAAACACATTTTTTTAAGACCATGTACATTTTAGAAAACTAATGATTTTATACCAAAATTAAAGTTTCGTAACAAAAATTCGTAACTGTCTCTTGACCCCTAAAACTCACAATTGTTCTGTCACTGACGTTAGCATGTACTCACGAACACTCAATAGATAGTGATTTGCACACATCTAGATTTTATTGAGACATTCTTATTTATATTAAATGGTTATATAAAATTTATATTATGCTTTATCTACTTGTACTATAAAATGTACATATCAATTAATTAAATGTGTCGATCACTTCCGCTACTCAATAGTCATTGTCAAAATACATGGACATATATCAAGTCTCTGACTTCTTATATATTGGCTCTAAATATCAATATTGAATTGTTAGATTATTCTATTATCAGCTAACATTAAAGTCCAAAACAAACAACCAAGATGGACACCTCAGCTAACATGGTTGATGGTGAATAATCTAGACTCTGGTTTCTAGACAATGTTGATGACAAGATTATATAGTTTTGGGATAGCTTATAAAAACTTTTTTAAAAAGTCATTTGTATTTTTTTGGTTTTTCCGTTTTTCTAAAAATTTTTAATTTTTAAAAATTTGTTTATATTATAATACTGTGAAATGGAAAGTGCCGAACAAAAATTATAAAGTTTAACAAGTCAAAAGTATTAAACTGACAAAAAATATAAAACATAAAATTATAAAAAATTGTTTATAGTAGTAACTTTTAACCAGAAAATCAAAAGGAAATACTTTGTACTTTTTTTTTACTATTTGGTGGGCCAGAAAGGTTACCAATAATAATACCCTTTAGTTTTAGATTCGTATATTTCGTAATGGGTAGTGATTTGCACACTTATTTTTTTTATTGGGACACTCAATGTACAAATATACAGTGCACACAGTAAACATTGTACAACTATATTATGCATAAATTAGAGTGTCCAAATAAAAATAATGAGTGTGCCAATCAATTCTGTTTGGTAATTCAAAATCTAACACGTTTTCGGCATCAGTATATATCGTGATTATGCAAGCAGGGTTTGCAAGTACTCAATGTGGAACCCACAATATAGATATAAAGAGCTTTAGGTCAAACTATTATCAATCTTATATATAAATAGTAAACCTTAGCAAACCAACATCAACATACAAGACAAAGGCATTATGAAGTCTCCTTCAGTTTTCTTGATCCTATTCTCTCTTCTCTTGGTAAGCACATATACTAGTTACCTTCATCTTCACACCTCTATCTTGAAATCTTTGTTTTTACAAATCTTAAAAGTTGTATTATTGTATGAATAACTCAGTTTTGTGTTGTTTTGCCATGTGTGTTCATGACCAGATTGTGAGCTATAATGAGGCAAGAAGCAATCCTAGAGAATTTTGGAGAAGCATAATGAAAGATGAACCAATGCCTAAGACGATTCAAGATGTTTTACCTCTTGGAGATGTTGAGAAAATAAACAAGAATATATTCATGAAGAACTTTGATTTAAAACCAAATCTCATAATTTATCATACTCATGTGGTGTTCACTGAAAAGAATCATCACGTAGTTTCTTCCTCATCATCATCCAATGAGTTAAATTAGTTAGTCAAATATTGTATGATTTTGTGAGGAAGAAAAAAATCGAATATTGATTGATTGTTAAGTATGTATGCATTGCAGCTTTATTGGTCTTAGTAGTAAATAGCAATGGGGCTTATTGTTTATAACTAGTGAAATTTAGCATTATTTATCCTCGGCTTTAGTGCTTTTGGAACTTCAGTAGGGGGAGTTTTTTTTTTATCGTATTCTCACTTAATGAGTAGGCCCAACCCTTAATACCTTTTAATTGAGGGACTCATTAAAACTAGAGTCTCCTCAATAAGTGTCTAGTTAAGATAATCTTTTGTTACACTCAATTTGTTAACTCCCTCTGTAATGCTGTGTTGTAGTATTTTTCTTAGTATTTTATTGAGCATTTTATTGTGTTGTTTTAATTACTATCTGAAAATTAAGGTTGCAAACGAAATGGAACAATTTATCCTAATCTTTTAAGCTGTGGAAACACCAAAGTTATTGTGCATATCATTGTAAATGTATGTTCATTTTAAACACAATAATTACTTTCTATTATTTCCTCCGTCCTTAAATAAATGTCCACTATTAACTTTCAAAAGTCTTTCTTTTCATCCTTTGACCTTAAATTATTTTGATTGTGTTATATTATAAACTTTGATGCATATATATAATGGATTGTATTTTGAATGTTATTTTCGGATTGGAATAATTTTTCATCAAGTATTATATAACACAAACAAAATAATTTTAAGGTCAAAGTTAAAGAAGAATGACTTCGAAAGTCAATAGTGGACATTTATTTAGAGGACGGAATGAGTATATCTGGATCTTATTTGTTTTAAATGTGGTTTTTACCAAACAAGTTTGTTAATTAAGTTGATGGTGGAACAAGATGCATGAAAGTGTATGCATGTTTGTGGAAAGAATAAGATGTTCAGGTACAAGGTACATGCATGTTAAATCAATTAAAGTTATAAAATTCATGAAACAAAATAATGGTATCAATTATGTTAGGTATTTAGTTTACAATATAATGTGGTGCTAGTCACTATAAGCGGTTTGAAAGTTATAAGCACATAACAATGAACGAACTTGTACCCGTCGGATTGTACGGTTGAGTCGCCTGGCTAATTAGGAGGTTGATGTCAGTCTTAGTTTTCATTGGAATTTGATATCAATGAAATGTTTGTCTGACGAATTCAGATAACTACTTTGTGGTTTGTTATTCTTATGATCAGTTGTGCATATCATTGTAAATGTATGTTCATTTTAAACACAATAATTACTTTCTATCAATATTCTTGAACTATATTTTTTTTAAATGTGTTTTTACCAAACAAGTTTGTCAATTAAGTGGATGGTGGAACAAGATGCATGAAAGTGTGTGCATGTTTGTGGCTATAAAGAATAAGATGTTCAGGTACAAGGTACATGCATGTTAAATTAATTAAAGTTATAAAATTCATGAAACAAAATAATGGTATCAATTATTTCGGAATTTAGTTACAAAATCATGTGCGTAACTCAACTCTAAGCTGTTAAGCAAAACATTGAACTAATTGTACCCGGCGGCTTGTTACGGTGAGTTGCCATGGCTAAGGATGTGATGTCAGTCTTATTTTCATTGGAATTTGATTACAAAGCAAATGATGCTGACGAAATCAGATCACTCTTTGTGGTTTGACACTTATGATCGAAACAATGACGGGTGACATAAAGGGTGCCGACTAAGGTTTGAAGCTAAAAAAACTGATTACTTTTTTTTAATGAGATAAAGAGTGCGATTAAAGTTTGACGGAGTGACACAGACGCATGAACAGACTTGCTCTGATACTATCTTAAACATTGAATTTTGTATAAGTATTACTTTTCACTAATCAACTATTTATAATGCAAGTGAGATAACCTAAATTTTTAATAGACCTCGACCTAACCAAACTGGTCGAACCTTATTATCTATTGTCAATTGGGAAAGAAAATGGCCAACTAAGCCAAATATTAACAAAATTGTTTTAAAACGAAATAGACAACTTGGGGTGTTGAATTATGAAAGATTTTATTGAGGTCTCTAACATACATTTATATTTTACTATCTTCAATCTAATTCATAGTATTAGGACTCAACTTTGACTTTCACAGATTGTCTTAAACTATGGAGTATGAGGTGTCTTCAAGATTGAAATAATAATAATATTTTTTTATATTAAAGTGGGTGGATAGTAAGTTTCGTAAGTCAACGAGATACGAACACCTGACACGTAGGTGTCTGGATATATTGTGCAAACTATATTTCATAGCTGATTAGAGTTATTGGGCTAAGGCAACTTATATAATCCACAAGTCATATCAAACAAATAATGATGAATCTGTATTGGTGGTGCTGCTTGAAAACTATTTTCATCGAAAGTGCTAAATATTTGCAAATGAGCGAATATGTAACTGAAAATCCATATGTATCAATATTTTTTTTAGCTGCATCCATGCACGTCATCACGTCATGCATCTATGTTAGTGTAAACTTTCACGAATCAACAACGACAAACATACCACGAATAACCACAAACAACTTCGAATTCGGCCATTCTCAATATCCCTAATCGTTATTCCGTTTTTGCCAAATTCATGCATGATATAAAGTCTTTTACTTAATTCTTAATTAGCTTGTAACGAGTGATCTCTTCCTATTGGTTAACAAATTGGTGGAAGCAATTGATCAACCGACGTTAGGGATTTATTCGCGATTCATATTATATTCTTATTATATCAATGCTTGAATCATACTATCTCATTGGGTGCTATAACTAAATTCTTAATATCCTTAATCGTGTGATATTATTGCTACACTTTGGGTGTTGTTTGAATATCTAATTCACGTTTCTTTTCCCTAAACGAATTTGTTTTACGTGGTATTACTGTTTGTGTGATACTTGGGCTATTGCACGACTGGTCGTTTATGTGATTTGTTGGTGTTGATTTTGGCGTGTTGTGAGGAACATGGAGAAGGGTTTTTTTGAACAGGAGAAGGGTTAAAGAGAAGAAAACTAATGGGACCACTAGAGGTATGTTTTTCTTCAAGTTCAATTCTAAATACGGGATGGATGTTATGGTTGAGAATGACGCTTGGTTAATTCGCAATGTGCCATTAATTCTGAAAAAGTGGATATAGGATGCGAACATTATGAAAGAGGATGTGTGTAATATCCTTGTTTGGGTGAATTTTCATGATATCCCTATTACCGCGTTCACTAAAGATGGTTTAAGTGTTATTACAACCAAACTCGACACCCCTCTAATGATATACTCTTATACATTAGCTATGTGCACGGTTATTGGGGTAGGTCAAGTTATGCAAGTGCCATGATTGAGTTAAGAGCTGATGTAGAGTTGAAAGACAGTCTCATGGATGTTGTTCCTAAATTCGTGAGTGAGGGTTATCCTATGTGCACTATTCGTGTTGACTACGAGTGTACACCTCTAAGATGCTCAAGTTGCAAGTTTTTGGTCACGTCCTGGATGAATGTCCTAAGAAAATCGTCTCGGATGTGTTGAAGAATTTAAAGACGCCTAGACAAGTTGTTAGATGAGTTCGGGTTGGTCCGAAGTTGGCCTCTAAAGTTTAGTTTAAGCCGACTAGACAAATTTATCAACCTGTCTTTAAAACGAATGGTAAGAAAGCTGGATTGGCTCGACAAGAGGTAAGCACTTTTAACCCATTTGATGTGCTTAATACAGTTGAAAAAGATGATGAGCTGGGTACGAATGGGGGTAAGTCAAAGTTGGCGGAGAAAGTGACCAATTCTTACGTGGTTTCTTGTTCTTACAGGACTTTATCCGAGGCATTTGGTAGTCCTAATACTACCCCTCTAGCAGTAAGGATTAATGAGCTAGATAGACAAATACTGGATGGAAAACTTGTTCCTGTGGATGATGATTAGAAGCTGTTAGAAAAGGAGGTAAAATATGTCATTGTCTTGCATGCGTAGTACTTCTAGGGGGAACAATTGGAAGAGTCGGGTGATGAAATTGAAGAGCTTGATAATGATACTCCTCGATATATTTCTTTTACGAATCGAGTAGGTGGGGGGAGCAAATGATGCATGTCTACTTGAGGATGAAGATTTTGATTACTATGATGGATACGATGATCAGGTTTATGATTTACCTGAGGCGCAACATGCATTTTGCGATTAATTCGACATCCGTCTTTGTAGTCGGGTTAGGAAGTAGTGCTAGTGTATGCGTTATTTCTTTTTTGTTAGTTCATAAGATTGGCATGTTTCTCTTATGATAGGTTCGGTTTGAAGTACATTAGGTTCGTTTGTTTGCGTATGTAATGGACTGTGATGAGGGATTCCACCCTCATCCTATGTACTTAAACGTTTTTTGAAGTAATACATTTTACCAAGAAAACCCTTTACCCAATAAAAACTTCTATAAATTAACATCTTAAGAGGATACACAATATTCCCCTCAATAGTGAATATAACAAATATAAGAGAACTAACCAGAAGTTAGATAATGAGAGAATAACAAAAGCTGGAAAGTATGTGAAAAGTGATTAGGGTTTGAAGGAATGAGATGTTATGTAGTTGGTTCCTTATAAATTTTTGACTTTAGTCCCTTAGCTCCTCTTATCTACAAACTGGTCCTTCAAGTATATATTGTACATAGCAAGAATACAGCTATGACATAATTAGTCCCTATAATATAAAGATACATATGATAAAGAGATATTCTATATTCTAACACCCCTATCATTTTTATCACTGTAAATATCAAAAAGTTTAATCTCCATGCAAAAATATTGTGATGAAGTTCAGGCAGACGTTTAGTTAGAACAAGGATTTTTATCCGCGAGTGGCCGCAAAGCGCTTGTATACAAAAAAGTAGAAAATAATTGTTATCGGAGTACCGAATTGGTTGTTCATGTGAGTAAGATACATATAAAGTTACAAAAAAAGTGAAAGTCGTCTTTATTTTTTCTTGGCTTGATTTCTTGTTGCTTTGTTATTCTACCGTTTTGATCTTTTGGTAAATATGGTGGTGGTAGTATACCCTCAAAGAGAATCCAAAACTAAATATTAAGATCACTAAAAAAGTGTCGTAAGCATACCTACAATTGTGATTTAAAATCCATGATGCACTATAATATCAAAATAACCTACCATATTAGCTCAAAAATAAGTTAAATGAGAACATATTTATAAGGAAAACTGTGTATTTGATCGTATTGCACGTAGTGTAAATAAACATCTTCAATTACTAAGCTAATGAAAACCGTGCATTGGCAAAACTCTCATGGCATACTCTACTTGAAGAATTGCATTTTATTCAATCTTTTAAAATGCTTTATAACACATACACATATAAAGTCAATCCCAACCTTTTTACTCGCCCAAATACGTGTAAGTGCTTCAATGGTTATAGCTAATAGCATAAACGGTACAGTTTCATCAAAAATAAATACACATTACTTAGAGAGCAATGAAACGTTGATGAGATCACTTGATATGACATATCCACCATTTATACCAAGAGCTGATATGACCAAAAGATCAAGTCGTCTCACCTCAGATTTACCAAGAAAAAGAAGATCATTATCTCCACGGTTGATTTTACGTTACCCAGACAATGACATCCACATGGGCTTAGATAGAGCAACTTGGTGACCTTGTATTTCAGGCCGCCTTTTCGCAAGTAACTCATTTATGTCTAAAACAACAATGATCAAAAATTGAAGAACAACATATCCAGTTCATCATGTACCTAGTGACACTTTGAACAAAAATAACTTGCTCGAGAACAAGAAAGCGAAAAAGAAATCCTACTAATCCCGGGTATATCAAATGAATTCACATGTGTGTCTTTTCCATGGATAAAGATAAACCGTATGAGAAGATAAGGATCTCCTATGCTCTACTAAATCTGAAATAATTGCTTTGAGTATCCTAGGTGGAATCTTATGCGCAACGTGCTCCCCCTTCCATATACGAACACCAAAGAACCGCACTATTTGCAAACAACCCCTATCATGATCCGTTGAAGCTTTTAGATATGATGGAAGAGGCTCTAGTAAGATCTTGATGTGTTTCAAAAGCTTTAAATTTATAGTTATAGTTTTATCCAATTTCCAACTAACACACGAGTAAAGTATAAACCCTCGTTTATAGTAGAGGTTAGGGTAAGACCAGGTCGTTCCACGGGATTAGTAATTCTGAAAAGTGTTGATTGTATTATGAAAATGTTTATCTTATAGACTGTCACGGTCTAAATATTTCAATGTATTTCAAGATTAAAAGTAATATTTATTTGGACTTAGAGCAATGATCATGAACAAGCAAACAATCAAGCAAACATGAATTTAAGCATAAAAGCATGAAAAGATGGGTAATCATTCATACCATTAACTATTTCATATATTAGAGAATTTTTTCGACCTTTAATCTTCAATATATAAAAGGCATTAAGATTAATTTAAGTATGAATATGATAATGATAATTTCCCTTAATCAATGTCACACCCCGTCATAGGCAGAAACACGGGAATGGAACATAATGATCAATCATAACACAAGATATAAAATAGAGAAATCTAAAATGCATAAATGAAAGTGTCATGACGACCATCAACATCAATAACCTTGAGTGATGTCCCATGGAACAACACAACACATAGTCGCTTATAGATCCACTTGCCCACGCAGGGGTCCATATAATCTTAAACCTCAATCCTCAAAAGAAACAATCCATAACATACTTCAAAAGCAAGACCTCTCAAACAAGACTTCTACAGGATTCTCTAAAAGTCTGCTATTACACATCTCAACCTTAACGATCATTCTCTTCACCTGAAAATGATACTTGAAAACATCAACAATAATGTTAGTGAGCTCGTAGGTTTGACCTTAAACCCAGTTAATGTGCCAATCATTTAAACAGTGGACAATAGTGCTATATGACAGTGAATGTATGCAAACAACCCATGGCATAACATCCCCGCTAATCATGTACCATGACCTAGCATCCCCGCTAGTCACAACCAGCATATCCCAATGCTCTTGGAGTCGCAACTCTGATATGTCACTTACGCACCTAAAGGGCATACTAGCTGGAGTAGTAGATTAAGGCAGGACCATACAAGACATGACAAATCCTTTCCAATCACATGCATTGTCATGCATCTCGATGCATGCAAGCATAAATCAAACCATATAATATACACATAGCATTCATAAGCACATAATTGTCCCAAAAATAAAACCACATTTCACACAGTTTAGAAAACAGTTAAAAACACATTTAAATATCATTTTGCCTCAACGGAAAAGATTTAAAAAGTAGGGCTACGAGAACTCACCTCAAGCAAAGGTCTCAATCAGCCAACTAATATCACAAGCAAATGCAACGACGTCCGAACACAACCTAGTCCAATTAATGTCCCATTTTAATTATTCATTTCCAAAACAGTTTTTAGGTTTCCATGCATAGAGGCCAGATGCGTTGTACGGTTATCTTTAACATTTTAGTGGTGTGATTGTTGACGACTTAACTTCAAATAATACCATATCCCAACTCATATCTCGGTATAATATACTTATACTATTTAAGTAAAATAGTTAAGTAATATAAGATAATAAATACTTATAAATATACTTCGGTAAATCCATTCGGTACACTTAGTTACCATAAATATACCATTTATACTATATGAAATAGAATGTTTATTTATGTTAAATATTTCAGGAAGTTTCGAGAAAAATTATATTTTTCGTCTTTTAGTCGACTTATTAAAATAATAAAATAATAAAATTTTATTATTAAATCGAAAAATCACGTTTTAAGTAAAAATTCTAAGTATAAACTTTTTACGAAATTTTGACATGACCCGTACGTTTATACAACGTTTTCCAAGGTTTTAAAACCTTTATTTCAAACAATTTTTCCAAAATTTCACCACTTTCCGACAAAAATAAAATCCTTTCTCACAATGTTCACCAAATTGCATTTCTCCAAAACAACTTTCAACATCAATTCATAAATATGTTTCGCTTCCTAAAAGTCCGTCAAAACTCTCAAAACAACTAGTTAACGCTTATTGGGCTTTAAGGCTCAATAAGGATCCATTAAGATATTCATACATATAATATATACTTTAGGCCCAATACCAAAGCCCATTAGTAAATATAAGTTCAGAACAATAGCTAGCAAAATAATTCGGACCGCAATAAGCACTCAATAAGCCACGGCTCATTGAGGCTTATTAGGCCGTGAGCCCAAAAGCTCCAAAACCAAATCCATAAGCTTAAAAATAAGCTAATAAGCTATGTATTATATTTGGTTATCACCGTAAGCTATAAAAATAGCCCACAAAATACGACATACTAGGGTAATAATCAAAAGCACTTCCCTTGTGTTCCTCAAACTTGTCGTGAGCTAATATGCTCTAAATAAGCTATTCGAGCTAAAATATAAGCCAAAATAAGCCATATACAAAATAAGCTACATAGAAAATATATATTTTTCAACCATCACGACCACGATATCAAAACTAATTAAACCTTATCCTTCTTTTATTTCTATTCGAACCAAACGCACCCTTTTATAACTTTTCGCAAACTTTTTATTTTCGATTTTTAACAAACAGGCTGTACAACTAACATCTATGCATCATTTAACACTCAAAAGTACAAGTTAAATAAAAATTTATAAAACTTACAAAGAGGGTTTCAAAAGAGCGAGAATGGACGAACCGACTACCCAAACGTAGTTTTTATGAACCCACGCCTATTGGTATCAACCCGGATGACTTAGACCTTCATGTTCTTGATCAAAACATGAAAAATAAGTGTGTTTTTGGTGGGTTTGCTGTTCAAAATCAGCGAAGAAGGAAGAGAGGATATTTTTGATCTTTTAAGTGTTTTTTGTAACTATGTGTGTTTTGAAAGCAAAAGGGACACTATATTGATGTACCAACTAGATAACCTTCCTAAAAACAAGCCTTCTTACCCTCTCCTTGGTTCAAATTTCGTTCAAGTATCTTAGGGACTCGGGTGTCTTCGTTTTTGTGTCGGGTTCACTTAAAACTCAAAAACCGTGATCGTAAAATATTTCCCGAAGTTACTTAGAATTTTTATTCATCTTAAAAATATTTCTTCAATGACTTAGAGTATTTACTTGACATATTTCCACGCTTTATTCCCCCAAAAACTCATTTGGACATTTATAGACGTACTAGGACTCGTGTTTTGGCATTTCTCACAATTCACGGGACAAACCACCCGGAATATAAATAACATAATAATACCCTCTAAAAATGATTATTATACACCATATGTGACATTCGTGATTTAATCAGGCTAACAATACCTTTAGAGATGGCTAAGAGTTCATTTTGTGTGATTTTTTGTGCTATGTGTTATGTTTGTGTGCTAAGTGGTTTGAATAGGTGTATGATATCATTTTGAGGTGTATGATCATCTCATTTTGAGTGCATTTGTGTTTGGTGATGAGTAGTCCATTTGTTCACGTGTAGTGATAATGAAAAGTAATGGCGTATTGCATACAATGCTACGTCAATAGTTGGATGATTTTGTGTTAAGCGTTTATGGGAAATGTATCATGTTGGAAATAAGTAAAGTGAGTGAAATTTGGATATTTATAGTGGACTTTCTAAAAATAGAAAGTGAAATGTGAAATGAAAAGTTATTTTTAGAAAGTTTAGTAGGAAGCGTTTGTGTAAAAGGTTAATCAAATTAGCTTAGGTATTTATAAAAACTTAAGGTAAGGAAAGTAATTAGTTAATTAATAAAATATATATATATATATATATATATATATATATATATATATATATATATATATTCGGCCGGATTTAGGGATAAGGAAAAAAAAAAGAAACAAAGTCCTAGTCTAATTAGGATTATATCTAGGGAATTATCTAAACTCTTTTGCAAACCTTATAAATACCAAAACCCTTCCCCTTTTTCCCTTGTTGAACGGCCGACCAAGAAGAAAAAAAAAAGATTTTTTTTATCAAGATCAAGTTGTAGATTTGGTGTTTCAAGAATCAAGGATTTAGGTATGTTTTAATTAAGCTTTTGTTTAGTTTTCTTTAAATCATGTAACAATTAATATGGTGGATCATTAGGGTTTTAAAAACTTCTATAGTTAAAGATGTATTAATCATGCTAGAGTGTTTAGGGTTTAATTAGGATCATATTGGTGTAAATGGTTAGGGTTAGATCGCGTTAATTTATGATTTAGAGTTGAGCAGATGTTAAGGCTGTGTTCAACGAATAATATCTTGATGATAAAAACTAGTTAAGAGGTGTTTCTTAATTTTAAAATTATCTACAGAGAGTCTAGTTTTCAAAAAGTCCAGCCTCGAATGATTTTGAGTTCTAGAAGCTGGTTAAATGTTGGTTACAAGAAAAGTTATCAAAACAGTAAATACGGATCAGAATTAGGTCATGTTTAGGATGGTAAAACCCTAACTTAAAAGTGGAATTAAGGATAGCCAATCTACAGTGGTTAAGTTCAATATGTATATAAAGAAAATCTAGAAGGATAGCTTCTGATTGTATGTCTAAGTATGGTAATTAGGGTCATACATTTTAGTGTGCAATCAGATCCGAATTGGGACAGTTTTAAAGTTGGATTTTATTTGGGGTAGTTGCACATGTAATGAGTACTTGAGAATCACAAGGTAGTTATTAAACCTATAAATGAAATAGGTGATTTTTAGTATATTTTATTAAGGTAAGCAAGTAAGGTTTTTAAGTTAGTAAAGATGCACTAAAATTCTGCATTTCTGAATAAATTATAGTTAACTAGTGTAATGTGTTAATGAGGTGGTTAAGGTTGGGCATGGTGTCCGGTTACCATAAATGTTAATCAAACCCTTACACATCATCATATATGTGGTTTACATGACAGCTAGAGCTTTTAGCTTGGTCGCGTGTAACCGTGTTTATTTATTTGTATAGTTGCGTGATAAGAATTAGAAGCTGCATTTTGAGCATCCAGGTGAGTTACATAGTCCCGCTTTTTAAATTGTTTTTAAACTTGGGATGAAAATGATGCAAGTGTTGAAATGAGTTTTAAATTGCTATGATTATGTGTTAGTGTAAATGCATGTACTATTATGTAACTGATATGCGTTATGTGCTACATGTTATGTGATGTGATATTGATGTGTGAAATAAGTCAGGAGGGTTACTTGCGGGTATCCATGGCCTGAGCTAGAGGGAAAGAGATTTGGTATGATCCAAGAGCGATTTAGGTCGTCTGCTTTGTGTTTGAGGGATCGGATGAGTACACCTACTTAAGTGTTGGATATGAGGGATCAGATGGGTACGCCTATCCAATATATGATTTGTTGTTTTGATATATTGGATCGAATTGCCATGTTAGGCTTGTTATGTTATTTAGCATAATTATCATTGCAAAATATAGTTATTATAATCACAGTAATTCGATTAATGATTTTGGAAATGGATTGAATATGTGTGTCTGAAAACCTATGTTTCTCACCAACCGTTGGTTGACGTATAAGAATAATTTTCAGGTATTCAGCAGGATGAGGTTAAAGTTAGGAAAAGTGGCTAGATGGACCATAGGCAGCTAGCGAAGTTTAGTTATCTAGATTTCGTTATTTGTTTTGGATGATGAATGTTAATTGTTTTGCTTTGTTAGGATGTATGAATGTTGCATGTCATGACGTTGACAAGAACTGCCTTCATTTCAATGTCAGACGCCTTTTGGATTTTATTGATGTGTTTGGGTATTTTTATGGACACTAGTGTGTCTATACCTTGTATTTATATGCATGTTTTAGTTTCTCTATATAGACGCCAATGTGTTATGATGATTCCCTTTCTCGTCGCGCCTCACGTTTCCGCCTTGGCGGGGTGTGACACCATAAATCATAAAACACCTCAATCTCATAGATTCACCACCGTCAACACGGTATATATTCTAATAAAACTAACAAACGCCAAATAGTCAAAGGACTAATATTAGAATATTCAAAACACAGAAAAGGAAAGGGTTACAATAAAGTTCGTTAGACATATGATCAAGTGTTAAACACCTTCATTTCCGGGCTGATAAACATTTCACTAGTTAATTCTCACAAAACTAGTATTGAATTGCCATAGACAAACAATGCGAAATATAGACATATTGATGGAATCTTTCGACCTATCTCCAACAAGTATGAATAATCAAACATCAACAAGTTACCAGATATTTAAACATCGAATTCATTATCATCACATTCATAAGTATTATGTCAAAACTTGTTCATAACATCGATCATGATAGCCCAAATAAATATAAATAACTACTGCCTATCCATGTTCATAGCAACAAAACACATAACAATCATCATAGATTCAGAAAACATGATAACCAAAGGGAATAACGTGTTTATACCGATTCCACAAGCAAATGGTATGGTTTATTTTACAAGAACTTTCTTGATCTAAACACTAGTTAACCGGAATTTCTACTACTAGCAAAACACTTCTCCCGACCACCTTTTGGCCCCGAAATATCGTACCTTCTGGCATGATTACAACCTGGAAACTATAAAGATTCAGAGAATACTTCAAGTTTCCCCAAGAACAACTTCTAACTTGCTAGAAAAATTTCCCTAAGAACTCTAATGATTATTGGAAGATGATTGTAAGAAATGGGATGAATAAACACTAAAATTCATGCTCTATTTATAGCATAAGATTAGGGTATCAGTTGGTGTTAAGGAATTTGGAAGGTTACTCATTTATATCAATCATAATTATTTCCTTATAACTGCAGAAGAATGTGCGCCGCACTTAGGCTAAGTGCGCCGCACTTTTCTTCTTCATTAAATTGCATTTATCCCGCCACGAAGTACGCCGCACATATGACAAGTGCGCCGCACTTAGGCTCTTTTCATTACATCTTCATTTATTTTCCTTCTAGATTCTTCCTTTATATAAACGAGCCGTTAGTTGCTTAAAACGGATTCTTTTGACACTATTTTTCTCCCTTCTCGGTCATATCTTGGTCCTGAATCAATCGTACAAACAAACAACCAAACTTGCCAATATATCTATGCATTACCATATATAATTTTAAATTATTTTTGAGAGATATTTTATGTATCTTTGGAGCGTATCAAATCCCCTCCGATACTTAGCTTATTGCTGCCCTCAAGCAATCAAAGCGGGGGCGAAAGGCATTCGTTATAAAACAAGTTAATGACACAAGCATAGATAATGCGACAAAGCAACTCACGGATTTTTCATAGATAAGATTGTTTCACACACTCCTCAGTTTTGTAAGTGTGATATAAAACGGAGAGTCACCATACAGCGCAGTCATGAAAGTAGTTCAAATTACCATAAGCATAGTACAAGAACCGTAAACTTCACCCGACAAGGCCTAACACAAAAACATAAACATCAAAATAGGTAATTTATTTAGTGATATTATTTTTATATTTGTTGAAAAAGGTTTATAATAAAATCATAATCCACCTTATCCGTAATGTAACCAAACTCTGCCTTTCACTTCATATCACTTTTTTACCACAAAAAACTTCGGCTTATTTTTTTTTGCCTTATTTCACTTTATCTTGGGGGAAACTTGCTTTCCCCATACTTAGGATAAGCACACTACTTCAAACGAATTTAAAAGTTTGCAACCTTGCATTTCATTATAATAGTGATACCAGCATTTACGCTTTTCAATTCGTACGTATAACACCCCGCGTTTTCAGGTCATTTTACGACGTCATTTATTCACTATTTATTTTTAGTCTTGTAACGTTTACTTTTAATTTTAATAGTTAAGTTAAATCACGTAAACTAAAAATTGCCATTTAACGTAAACGGGCATCAAACAATTAAAAGTTTATGTCAAGCAAGTGTTAGATAATTATTTGGAGGATAATTATTAACTTTGCACATTTTATTTTTATTGGTTACGTAAAGTGTTTACGTTTCACGATAAAATACATTTAGGCATTCACGGAACCACCAAAACTATTCTCTACGCTGTCCACAAATATCCAATTTTTATACCCAATACTCAAAGTTTTATAAAACTTCACCCATGTTACCATGTTAGCCAAATTTTACCTATAAGAAACCAACTAGAAACCAAATGCTACATGTATACTCTTTATACTTAACCTATACATCTTATAACTACAAGTAATACAAGTATATTACCATAAAATATCAAAGACTCACCTAGTCATCCCTCGAACCCTCAATTTTTAGACCCAATCACACCCTAAGGGGACAAGAGCAACACAATCTTCCCTTTTAAGTACCTTGTTTGGGTGTACAACCTAGTATACATATTACCTAGTACCATGACTAGTAATATTGACCAAGCCCTCCTAAATCCCTCCCAGGGTCTAAACCGCACCCCCCTCTTGTTTCACATAGTCCCCACTGGTACTTTCCAAATAGTGTCTTTGACTCATTCATGCATATATATAAAGGATGCACTATATTTCATTCATTCATACATCTCATTTACTAGCAAACTAAAACACACTCTTTGTTTCTCCTCTCCCTAGCCTACGGCTCACCCCTAAAACACACAAACAAATCATAAATTTCACTTTACCAGTATTAAGTGTTCAGTATCATATCTAATACATTCTAAGTTGTATTGAAGGTTTGGTTTTTAGGGAATTTAAAATGGCTAATCAAGAAGTCAATATTAGGTCTCTTGGAAAATTAGGGTTTTCTAGTCTTGAAAGCTTAGGTTTTGATTCAAAACTAGGGTTTAGAACTTGTCTCTCTTCATCATACATCATCTTAAGGTCATCTAAAAACCGTACACTCTTTACATTTTTGATTTTATGCGTATATAATGTCTATGTAGTAAATCACCATCTAGAAAATATATTAAGATGTAAAATGGATTATTACTCTTGATCATGGTTTGAAATACTTTTTCATATGTTATATTAATGTTAAAAACATGTTGGAATAAAAGTTTATACATTATAATGTTGGAATAAAAGTTTATACATTATACAAGTGTTGATTAATTTATAAAAGTATATATAAATTAATTGCTTAAAAGTTTATTTATTAAAGTTTATAAGTAAATAAATGTAAGGACTTATTATTTTTGGACAAATGATGGACTAGAGGACTTAAAATATATGAGACTTGTGGTATAAAAATATGGTAGAGGACTTGTAATAATACATTGATGCCAAAAAGTTTATAAAAGTAAGTTTAAACACTTTTTATGTAAAAACCTCAAACCTTCTGTTTGAAATTCGAAAATAAAACATATATTTTATATTTTATTAAAATACTACATGTCATGAGGATGGTAAGCATATAAAGAACTCAAAAATCCGAACTATAACGAAGAAGTTACGCCATTTGCAAGTTTACGATAAAAAAATACTTTTAATAAAAATAAAGTACTGTTCATTACAGAAACCTTTTAGTGTAAATATTCTATTTGATAGATTTTTTAATTACTAAGGACGTGCTCGAAAGAACACTAAAAACGCAGTTAAAATGAATAAATTAGACTTTCAATAAATTTCGATAATTAAATTTATAAAAATAAATTTATATAAAAAATCAGAACAGTAAAACTAATGTTCAACATGAGTTAAAAATATTAAAATAATAATTTTTTTTTGAATACATCTTCCTAATACAAAACAAAGAACATAAACACCGTACAAAACGGACTTAAACGAGACAAGTTACGACATTTTTACAATAATATTTATAAACATTTTAACTTCTTAATATATTAGTTTCTCAATCACAATTAGATGGTGATGTAGTCTATATAGAATATATAAGTATTTAGTTATTAAAAATACTTAGTACTCAACAACCTATAAAGAATTAGTTGCATGCGAAACGTTACGTACAGCATTTTCATTCTGTGATTTACATTGTTGATTCATTCACTCAAGGTGAGTTCATAGCCCCATGTTTTTACGATTACAATGATTTACAACTTTTGGGGTGAGAAACATGCATTGTTTTACAAATTAGACGCAAGTGTACATTTTATCATGGTTACGTGTTTGCCTAAGTAGCGATAACCCACTGAGCCTATTATCATGAACTGTCAATTACTGAGTAAGCGCAAATATTATAAATAGATCTATTTGGGATTGACCTCCCCGTTCGGGTGAGTAGCGCTCATTGTGCCGGTTTTCCAGACAGCGGACGTATACCATGTCAGATTTAGGATGTTGCGGGTTAGAACATCATCAAGGGCAATGTAGGCAATTTATATTGCAATTCACACATGTCGAGCTTCAGTGTCCAATGAGCTTATGGAAACGTATTTTACATTTTTATGATGTTTGCATTTTTTGCATTATCATACACTTGGGAAATCTTGTGGTCCTATATTATAAATTTTACAAACCTATGAATTCACCAACATTATTGTTGACGTTTTAAAGCATGTTTTCTCAGGAGGTCAATGAGGTACAAGACAAGGGATACATTGGTGGTCATATTTTGGAAGTCATATGCATAAAGATTTAGTCGCATTACATTTTGAGGAAATATTTGTTATGTGCTAGAATCTTTACCTTTTAAACGATGAACAAGTTAAGCCATTATGCTTTTTTAACAAACACTTTCAGTTATTCCAATGTATCAGTTTTTGAACGACTCATGTAGAGGTCATTCTAATATCTTGTGCCATTTATCTATGAAGTAACGCTCCCGGACACATTATTCCGCTACGACCAGATTTGGAGGTGTTACAGATTGGTATCTAGAGCCAAGGTTATAGAGAACTAGGTCAAATATTTTTACTTGGACTATAACCGTTTTCAAACATTGCATCATACAAAGGGGTTTTTCACGGGACACACATACATTTGTTTGCATTAGTTAGTTAGACTAGATGTTGTCATGATTGATATACATGTTATAATATACTATGTATATTACTATAAGGGTCTTATATTGATACACTATTATAAGTTACTTTTGTTTGTCACAATACAGTCATGTCATCAGCGAAGCAACGTCCTGTGGTTACTAACTACACAATCCATACATAAAAGTTCGACGCCGTTAACAAATGAGTGTGTAGACTAATTTGGAATCAAGTAGCCCGAGTTAACTATAGGCTGTACCTTTGGCTCTGACTACTGTGCCTAGCCCTAAGGAGCCAGATCCTGCAACGCTCTTTTGCCGGATTACATGCGGGACTAGAGTACCCCCAGTACTTGGCCCTATCTGTTAGGAGGGTCCAGCTGAAGGAGCAGCCACTGCCTGCTTCTGTTCTTACCCACTACCGACTCATGGTTTATATAACATGAGTCCATCCCTGAGGATGATCCAGGGAGGAGATGATGAGAATCCTGAGGAGGATCCAGCTGATTATCCTACTGACAGAGATGAGGAGAGGAGGAGTCCTCCGAGATGATGCTGATGACGAGGAGGAGGACAAAGGCGAGAATGGGGAGGAGGATGAAGGAGTCCCCATGTCCGACTGACTCTGTCCCATCACCCCAAACAAGTACCTGTGGGGCACGGATGACCATCACAGCCTCCTATGGCAGCATCTACTGAGGCACTGATTGCTGCAGTTGCCGCTACATTTCCATTACCATCACCACTTACTCCATTATCATTACCACTTCCTCAGATACCCTCACCACCATTTCTTGTACCATCACCACCTACTACTAGCCATACTTACACTGAGGTACCTTTGGGCTATAGGGCAGCCGGGATCTGATTGAGGACTGCATCACCACCACCATTACCTTTATCCTCACCACTACCTTACCAACCACCATTACCACCGCTATATACGTACGTTCCACACACAGGTGCATCTATGGCCAAGATGAGACTACTGCCCAACCCAACGTATTGTCTAGCATCTCCATCAGGGACACCACCACTTTTACCTATACCGTTACCTACATCATCACCGCCTTTTCTTCTACCCTCTACTGACTGTAGAGCGGATGTTCCCAAGGTTATGTTACCCCCCGCCTAAAGAGGTTGTGCATTTGCTGTCCAGTCCTACATATGAGATCGGGAGAGCTCATCTGCCTTCTACTCTAGTCTAACTGGAGCTTTAGAGCAGATTATGGTTTTGTTGGCACTCTGGATGCTGAGATTAGGCGTGACCTGGAATGAGGGAGATAGGTTTACGGATTACTAGAGTTGGGAGGATCCAGAAGATTTCAAAGAGATACCAGCGACTGATTGTGGTAGCGTTGGTCAGAGGATGAAAAATTTTGTCACTACTCTTGAGCAGGATACTAATGAGATCTATATGACTTTGGGGATGCACAGGATGGAATAATCGGGATGAGCGGTCAGCTCAACTTGCTACGTAGAGATAGGCGCTCCCATGCTCGCACAACTAGACTTATGGAGAGTGAGGCCAAAGTTGCTCGTGAGGCTTGGTCACAGTTGATGGATGCCAGTGATATGGCACGTTCTGGGGTTAGAGCACTACAGACTACGGTTTTAGCACAACAGACTAAGATTAGAGATTTGCGGGCAGCAGACCACAGATGATACATAGCTCCGTAGAGACCACTATACTTTGCTGAGGATTAGGTGCAGACTCAGATGTTAGCACTACAAAGTCAGCGAGACCTACTAGAGATCACAGCACATCTTAATTTACCCAAGGCGGCCGTTAGTATTCTTATAGATCTGGTTTAATGTCTTAGCTATTTTGTATAGCTTACTAGTATTACGGGTAACCTCCCGGCTAGTATGGCTCTAGGTTTATTTTCACTTGAACCTAATGGTAGTGATCATTGTTGTAACTGAATCGTCATTTATTTTTCCAATTATATAAGAAATGGAAGTAATTATGCATGTCAATGAGATCACAAAGTTTACTATATACCCTCTGTGTGTCGACTTTAACATATCATCCTACAACATTTCATCTTTGGAGCACGGCTTAGAGAACTAAACTAATTTCATTTTATTACTCTGTAATTTTGAAGAATATGCCTTAAAGAAGAGGAACCAGAACCAGAACCGCCCCCGCCACCACCACCGCCACCACCCCAATGACTGATGCTGCTATCAGGGCATTGATAGCCCGAGGCGTGGCTGATGCTTTGGCTGAACAAGAAATTCAAAGAAACATTACCCTCAATGGCGATGGAAGCCAAGGTTTTGGAAGTGGTATTATGAGACCCGTACGCCCTACTCATGAGTGCACCTATAGGGACTTCCTTAAATGTCAACCCCTGAACATCAAGGGTACTGAAGGAGTTGTTGGTCTAACTCAATGGTTTGAAAGAATGGAGACTGTCTTCCATATCAGTAACTGTGCAGTCGAGAACCAAGTTAAGTTTGCTACTTGCACTCTTCTTGGTGCTGCTTTAACTTGGTGGAACTCCTATGTCAAGACAGTTGGTCATGATGCCGCTTATGGCATGCCCTGGAAAACTCTCATGAAGATGATGACTGTCAAGTACTGTCCAAGAAGTGATATCAAAAAGTTGGAGATCAAAATCTGGAACTTGAAGGTAAAGGGTACTGACGTTGTGGGTTATACCCAACGCTTTCAGGAATTAGCATTGATGTGCGGAAGAATGTTTCTCGAGGAATCTGATGAGGTGGAGAAGTATATTGGTGGACTTCCCGACATGATTTAGGGTAGCGTGATGGCTTCCAAACCAAAAACAATGCAAGAAGCAATCGAGATTGCTAATGATCTGATGGACCAGAAGGTTCGTGCCTATGCTGAGAGGCAAGCTGAAAACAAGAGGAAATTTGATAACAACAACCAAGCTCAACAACAACTTCCCAAGAGGCAGAATGTGGCTCAAGCTTACGCCGCTAGGACTGGTGAAAGGAAGGAGTATGCTGGAACTCTTCCATTGTGCAACAAGTGCAAGTTTCACCACAATGGCATGTGCTGCAAAGTGCGTGAACTGCAAGAAAGTCGGCCATTTGACAAGGGATTGCCGAAATCCTACTGCTACTAGCAATCAAAGGACCATCACTTGCTATGAATGTAGGAATCAAGGGCACTACAAGAGTGATTGCCCAGAATTGAAGAATTGAAACCATGGAAACCAAGCTGAAGGTACTGAATCATGTGGAATGGTGTATGCCTTAGGAGGAGGAGAAACCAATCAAGACCTTGACAACGTGGAAGATGATATCAATGCTTAGACTTTATCCCCTTAGGAATTCTCGTTGTACTTTCGCTTAAATTTCTGTTGTACCGAATGATTTCAAATTATCTATCAATTAATGTATCGCAAAAATTTCATCAACTTTACTTTAACTTTCTATTATACAAGCCAAATTGTAACACTATTTTGTTGAAAATGAGCATTGCATCGTTAGTCCTTAATTATACATAGCCTGATCACCTATGTATAATTCAGGAAGGACCATGCCATTCTAAGAGTAGTCACCCTAAAACCTATTGTCACAGAACAGTTTTCTATTTATATCAAGTTTTGTGTGCGTATTCATAAAACGTGTTTATCACGAGGAACCAAACTAATAATTATAATAACTAAGTAAACTCTTACACCAACTTACTATAAATTCGACATCATCTTATACCAAATCTTAAGCCAAAAAGTCGAAGACGCATCGTTAGTCACCCTAGAACAATCCGCTGGAAAGGGAAACCGCACCTCTTCATCAACACCACTCCGGTAGGAAACACGAACTGAATTTCAGGATGAAATTCTTTTAACACGGGGAGACTGTAACAATTCATATTTTCTTATCTTTTTCATCAATAAATATTCAACAATTTATTTTAAACTTTTACGCGTTTACTTTTAATTCTCAACGTTAGTTAAATCGCGTAAACTTAAAATCAACAATCAACGTAAATCGGCATCAAACAAATGGAAATTTACGTAAAACAAGTATTATATAATTATTATGAAGATAATTATTGACTTTTCACTTTTTAATACAAAAAAAATAATTAGCTTTTCATTTGTTTTATCGTTAACGTTAAAACGTCTACGTTTCGCAATAAAACTATATTTTTGCATGCATAAAAACCATTAACCCATCTATACTTCAACAAATACCCACCGTTATACCCAATACCCAAAATCTAAATCATTCTTACCCATTTTGAGTTCAAACCGTGTACAACAACAACTAACATACACTACACATTCAAATTAATTCATTAAACCTCCACTCACTAATAAACAACAATATGTTTTAACCCTTGGATATTTACTTTTACTTACAACTAATTCAAACCTCTTTCTTGTCTCCCATGCTCTCTTGTACTCGGCTGATTTTAAGGGAAAAGAAAAGAGACCAAGTGCATGCTTGCTTTGCTTAGTCTTATCATCTCTTACAACTCCATACTTCTTGCAACCTTACATGCTTATATCTTACACCTAGAATTAAAAACTCAATAAACATTACTCCCTCATCTAGCTAAACTACTCTCTTTCATTCACTCAAAGCTGCTTCTTTCTTTTCTTCTGGTTCCATTCGAGCAGTATCAACCACAGGGAGAACTCAAGATAAAACCATAAACCCTAGCTCTATAAAAATCAAAAACCACCAAGAAACCCTAATCGGTTTCTTATTTCTTTGTTTTCTTAGGACGACGAATACAAACACTCTCTGGTTCTTTCTTTTGGACGACAAACTTATCAAACAAGTACCACTCTTTCGTTCGTTTTTGGTTGTCGGTGATTACAAGGAAGTCCAAGGAGTCGTCTTTCATCAAGTTGGTATTGGTGTTTGGGTTGGTTTGTTGAGTTTGAGACGAAACTAGGGTTTCGTTTGGTGTTAATCACACACGTCCACCTTGTTTGTGAGTGGTACATTCCTTCTTTTCTTTTACTACATTGTGCATTCATGTCCTAGTAGTGTGCTTGTAAACTTTGAAACCAAGAAACGCATGTTTTCACAAAGATAAATTTCTGATGTTTTTGGGTGTAATGTGAAACCCATATAAAAACTTGAATAATAAAATTTATGGGTTTACCACTTGTCAACGAGGTATATGAGTAGTGTTCATGCAAAATTTCAGCCCCTAACACCTTATAACGAAGCGGGAAATAAGTTTACAAATTTGTGATTTTATGTGTAAATAGTGTGTAAATGGGTTGACTAATAGCTTGAAAACGACCCGTTTGACTTGGTTAATGGGTCGGGACTTTGGTGGGATTTGTAGATGGCTTGGTAAAGAATGTGTAGGACTTGGAATTTCACGAAAAGGTTGAGAAACGGATGAGATATATGAGTTGGAAAAATGGTCGTTCCACTAACTAGTTGTTCTCGTCGATTAAATGGGTTAGCTTTCATGTACTTTTCCAACCATTGAAACAGTAATTTTAGGTCGTGTTATGAATTATATGTAAAGTTGGGTTGGTCAGGACCATATAGGAAAAAGAATGGACAAAAACGGCTTAAAAACGAATAAGTTATCGCTATTTGAAAATTCATGATTTTGGCTTGTTTTTACACTTCGATAATATGCAGAAAAAATTGGTGTATTTTCCAAACTATTTAGAACTATAGAACAAGTTTTGCTTCGAACACGTTGCTAATATTAAAACTCGATACTACCACCTACGTCTAGGAAAAAGACTTGTAGAAAGCGGACCCATAACGAAGTCGTAAAACGTGCTTAAAGATTGAGTTTTGGCGTTCTATTAGATAGTGGAAAATGCATTTTGTTGGTTGTGTTCTTTAAGTTGCGACTACACTAGTTTGCACCACATTTTAACCCGTTAAACGTTGTCATTATAGAAAACTCATAGCATGAATGTCATAGTTGACCTGACCGAGAACACGTATGTATTTTTGGTTTGTCGTGAAATCCAATATCGAGTCCTATATTAATTTATAAAACTCTACGAAAATCACTATTTAAAGTTCACCTGGTCTAGTTTCCAAAAAGTTCGGCGTCGTAATTTACGGACTCGTATTTAGAGCGTGACGACCCATCAAAGTTGACCGTTTGACCAAAATTAATATTTAGTTGAAAACGAATATCTTCATTATTTAATCGAAATGCAAACACATACTAGGGACGAAACTTCATTTAATTCATTTATATTACATATTTAGCTTAAATATGTATTATTATCAATAAGGTTGCGGATAGAGTTTTTCTTCGTTTTGCGTGCATCATTTTCCGTGCCTACACTTATTTGATATTTTGCTATTACATCAATGTGAGTTTATAGCCCTATGTTTTACTTGTTTTACATATATTTTTGGGGTGAGAACATGCTTGTTTACAAATTCATTTACATGGTTGATTCAAACTCGTTACATGTTCATTTACAACTCGTTTACAAATTTATTTTCATACGCATTTACATATCTCACGATGAGATACATTACTTGATTTCATTTTTGGACGCAAACACATACTTGACTTTCCCCAACACCATTTCGGAAGGCAACTCAACCTGAATTTCAGAATGAAATTCTTTTAACACGGGAAGACTGTAACAATTCACATTTTCACGTTATTTTACGTCAATAAATATTCAACCATTTATTTTAAACTTTTACGCGTTTACTTTTAATTCTCAACGTTTAGTTAAATCGCGTAAACTAAAAATAAACAATCAACGTAACCGACATCAAACGAATAAAAGTTTACGTCAAACAAATGTTATATAATTATTACAAAGATAATTTATAACTTTTCATATTTTAGGTTTTTATTCTACGTAAACCGTTCACGTAAGTACTTAATTTCATGCATGCATGCAAATAAATGAACAACATCTCATTACTTGTACTTATACTTACATATTTAGATGATAAACAAAAAAATACAATCTTTTCCTCTTGTTTCTTTTTGACCGCCAACCCCATTCAAACAAAAGAAGAAAGAATAACATCCTAAATCTACTACACCATCCATTTTATTGATAAACACCATGCTATGCATACTTGTGAACTTTAGCATCTCAAGAATGACTCTCTTTTTCTTCTCCTTTAGCTTATACACGGCAAGACATAAAATCAAGACACTTCATTCTATATTTAGGCCTTTAGA